>JAYJLV010000046.1:22311630-22323823 GCA_036873485.1 Torymus texanus
ACGGTAAAGGAACTTTTTGTTCACAATTTCGCGCTCTACACGATTCCGTTGAGCAAAATATACATTTACTGAACAGGCTGTATAAATTCTTTATGTTAAAAATGATTTTAAAAATTATTATTAATAAATTAATATCTTACATTAATAATGCACAAAATAATTATACACATATATTAAAAGTTAAATAAATAATATTTATTATTTCTTTTAGAAATACATCGCAAATTCAAGCATATTTTTTTAAATTTTATTCTTATTTATAAAAAATTCTGAATAATAATCTTGAAATATCAATCATCATGATGTCATTTGATTTTACAACATTTGTCTTTGGCAAATTTTTTAAAACTTTTTCTCAAAAACTAATGAAGGTAATCTCTTCAAAATTTAATCTAACATTGTTTTAAATGAGTTTAATAAGTGGTTTAAATTTCAAGCCGATTGATAAAATATTCTTTAAGAAACAGGTATTCAAATATATTTAGAAACAATATTTAACATCCAATATCTTCGTTCGTACTAGTGAGATTTTTTTGGACACCGAACTCGATCTGAAGATGTAAAAAAGCTACATATGTGTCAAATTTCAAATCGATTGAATAATTTTTACTCCTATTATCGCGCGACAATGAAACGATACTTTTTTCTAAAATAGTTTTTTTTATCGAAAACAAATGAAGGTAAACTCTTGAAAATGTAATCCAAATCTTGTATCAAATAAGTTTAACAAGTGGTTTAAATTTCAAGTCGATTGACCATGTAGTTTCTAAGAAATTAATTTATGAATTTTAAAAACATTTTTCTCAATAACAAATGAAATACCAATGATAACCAACAGATTAAAAAACGAAAATGTAAGTAATTTAAGGACTTTTCAAAATAAATTTAGACTGGTAAATAATTTTGACTCCTACATATGTAAAAATAAAAAAAAAACGAAAAATTCGAAATCGTTTTTTGGTTATAAAAAAGAGGAAAATCTATCAATTGTTAAATCAATGATGATGCCGAGTTTTTTTTTGCGAGACAAACAAAATAAACTTTGACCGACGAAGATCGATGGTTTGGTTCTCACCATTCTCCCTGCATTAATTGACTACCCGTCAGTTCCTTTAAATTTTTTTTTCGCGCTTAGTCGTCGACTTTGTAAAACCGCCAGTGTCGATATACGCGATGTATAAATTTCGGAGTCGTGACCACACGTGCGCGCGGAGTAGAGAAAGGATGTCGCGCGTATCTGATGTCGCTCGCGATGATACATCGCGTGTATGTGGAGAGGAGGCTGACGTCCACGCATTGGGAGGATACTTCACGCCGAATCGACACTTCTGCCAGTTTTCGAGTTCTTGTCTGATCTAGCGAGCGAGCGCGTTGTTTGTGTCTCTTTTTTAAAGAATTTTACGGAGATAAAGCGTTCGCGGCCAAAAGAGAGAAATACTTGGTGATATTGCCGTGAAATATTGAACGATGCAACGGTTTTAGTTTTCCGTTTGTATTCTGACCTTATATAGTTGGATAAATTAATTGATGTTTAGATTGAAAATATACGAAAATATATAAATGCGTAAGTGAAATACCGCCGACCGACTGTAAAAGAGACCTTGTACCATACATAAATTTTTCTAAACTAGCTGAACTCATGGTCTCAAACACGTTCAAACTAATAAAACCACGAATAAACTGCTCACACACACACATATAGTAATCAAACGTCGACGTAGCCTCGTCATTTTTCCCAGGCCGATCCCTCAAACTCGCGGGCAAACTTGCCTAACCGAAAGAACACACCACGACTTTCCGCCACCCAGCTGAAAATTGAAAAGAGTCAACAGCGACGTCCGCCTGCAGGGAGGAAGGAGGGAGAAGGGGGAGGTGAAATTTTACAGGCTTGGAAAATCTCGGAGGGTAGTAGTTGCCGTGGTGCAAAAAAGGCGCTGCTCTACTACTCTTCTACTCGCTCTCTGCCGTCGGCCACGTCATGCATATTCATGCGGTCAGCGTGCGACTTTCTTATGTTCCTTTCATTTTAGAGGAAAGGGAACGATGCATTTTTCATTCGATGCGCGGGTCGCTTGATTTACGAGTGCGCCGGGGCTAATGCGTGCGCACGAGTAAAGCAGGCAGAGGGGCTGGTTTTATGATAATTCGCGAGTCGTGCTTTTAATTTCCGCCCGAGGTTTTTGCAGGTGTGCGTATATAGCTGCTGCTGTCGTTAGGGATGGAAAGATAGAGGAGAGAAGGTGTCTCGTTGTTAGTTTTATGAGGATGCTGGTTTTATGACGTTGGAGCTGAGAGCAGTCACGGGATTTCTGCGAATGTGGAATTCTGACGATATTGACGATTATGTGATTTATGGGCCTGATGGAAATTGAATTCTGAATAATGTTTTTTTACTGTCAGTATTCCTTTTTTTTTAATAAATCAAACGCGCCTTGGGAAGTGAATAAATAACGTATAAGGCATAATCGTGTACAGAATAGACCTATTATCCATGCGTCTGCATATTATATGTGTAATTATAGATTTTTTACTTAACAATCAAAAAGTAACTTCAAACTCAATCACTTGTTTAAATACGTTATCGCACACATATATATATATATATATATATATATATATATATATATATAACCCTTTCAAATACGTAGTACACCTAATTCTGAACTTCAATACTACTATGATCTTCGTAAACTTTATTCGAATTCCACATTTTTTATCCATTCATGCTACGTCACAAAAACACACGTATATACGCAATCGAGAAGAAAAAAAAATCGTACCTCCCGAGGCACTTTAATAATTCAAATCCCCTCCCTCACACCCTCTCACTCTCTCTTACACACAGTACACAGCGATACATCTACACTTACACGCGTCGTGCATGTGCAGCAAAGCCTCGGCGTATCAAAGGCAGTCGGCCGCGGGAATTGCCTCGGCGCCGAAGGCACTCGGAGAATCGGCGCGCGGCGGTGGCAGCGGTGGCGCGAGGCAACACGTGAAACTACTACAGCCTCCCACTCTCTCTCACGGTCTCGCTTTATCTCGCGCCGCTGCAAATCGCGTGACGAATCGACCGGGCGCACGAACGTGTATGCGTGTGTGTGTGTGTGTATATATATATATATATACACACACACACACGACAAGCACCGAGTGTTTTATCCAACGACGATGACGGCGAATTTCGTCGCGTTGAAAGTGGAAAAGTTATATTGGCTCGTATGTGTGTGTGTATGTTTTTTCATTGCAGTTCTTTGGATTGCTCGCGCGTGATTTTAGAGACGTGCGTGATGTGGATGTAGGTTGCGCGTGTGGGCTATCGATTGGTGGTGGTGTGCGGGTATTAATTAATGAGCGAAAAACTGAGAACGCATATAGATATATGTATATGTATGTATTGGAGAGAATGGAATTTATAGATACAGATCGGTGTTACGTATAGCTCAGATATTGCATTAATACTTGATGAGCTGATTTAATATTCTCTTGTTCTATTATTTAATGGTCGTGTGAATTGTTTAATTATTTAATCGTTGATTGGGATAAGCTCCTTTTCCTGGAATTTTCTTTATTATATCTATTTATAGGCTTACTAGTTTCAATGAGTGAATTGAGAATAAATCCTTTGTTGTGGTAAACTTACGATAATGGAGAATAAAATAGACTGCGGATGTGTACTTACCTAGAACAGATAAAAAAAAAATATAATTAGACTTTTGAGTATTAATTTGTACAGGTATGTATTAGTATATATATGTCACTTGAAAAAAAATAAACCATTCATATCTCGCTTTATGAGTTGAGAAATGACTAATTTAAGAAATTGTGTGTGAAATGCCTTGTAAGACGTTTCAGTATATCGATCTATTTAGTTGTATAGAATGGGTGTATTTCTATAGGAGAATATAAATCGTATACATTTAATATTATTACTATTTTTAAAATAAATAAAAATGCTAATCTAAAACTATTGAATTTTGATTTAAAAAAATCTAATTTCATTAAAATTTCAATTCTTTAGTTTTTAAAATAGCATATTTTTACAATAATATAAAAAAAATGGTGCCGAGTAAGTTTTATTTTGGATTTATGCTAATGTAAAAAGGTCTTATTACCAAAAAGAATAAGCGTTAAAATTTTAAAGTACATGCAGATATTAACTCATTAAACCAAAATTCAAACCAACTTAACCCAAATCAACCGTTAACAAACCTCCCTATATATAATAGCGGAGAATAACTCTACCTTAAAACAACTAAAATTCACCCACAGTACCACCGAAATAGCATTGAAAACCATATCCAGCCACAAGTAAAAAAAATCACCGAGCGACAGAACGGAACAACAACGCGTGGGTACAAAAAGCAGCGGCCTAGACAAAGAAGCTAGAGCCGCTCGCGCGCGCAGGCGCAAGAAGGAACATTCAAAGTAGCGGCGATCCGGCGAAAAAAAAGCGAGAGTCGAAAAAAGACGTCGACAGAGAAAGAGAGCGAGTAGGGCGGAAGGAGGGCACGTATCATTGTGCCGTCGAGTGTCGTGAATATTTCAGTCGGACAACAAGCGCGAGCGCACGTGTATATATAGCTATGCTCTCTTTAACTGTTTACTTGTATATCCAGAGCCCTTTGTCTTTGTCGTTTTTGGCATTGCTTTTTGTATGTCAGTGTCTATGTCTCTACCTCTACCTCTGTCTTTCGTAAGCGAACGAGGTCTTATTCCAGAATGTCGCCGGACGCCGAGGTGAAGAAAGAGATGAATATATATAATTTTCGTGTTTTTACGGGGCGAATGGCTTGGCGTTGCTCGTACCGAAATGATGGTACAGGGTTGAATATTTTACAGCTTAATTATGGCCTGGAAGTAGTTTTTTCTTCGTGGCTGAAAATATTAGTAGTGTACTGTTACAAACTAATTTGTCTCCTGACTTTTGTGAGAATAGTAAGTGACGTTAATTATCAGCGAAATTTTAATTATGACTTATTCATATTAATTTCTGAAATAGATTTCATTTTAACGAATTAATTCGCAAAATGTAGTTTTTACTATGTTAGGTGATATTTTCCAACAATGGATTTATTAATATGATCGAGTTACTTTAGGACTATTAATTATCGGATTTAAATTTAATGGGGGTAATTTCAGATGAGAAATAAATGCGATCCCATTACGCTAATTCAATTTATTCCAACGCAATCGACTAATTGATAACTCAGCGTTCGACAATAATTTTGTAATATCAAACGAATTCAAAAAATTTTTCTACTCAAAATGTATTTTTCAGCTTGGAAAATTTCTTAAAATAACACGCGGAAAAAGGGTCGCCAAATCTCTTCAAACTTGGCTTCGTGTCCTCGCGTTTTGAATAAACGCACGCGCGCGTGCCATTTAAACTCGGTCGTTGTGAAATTAAAAACGGCGTTCGTCCAAAAAAGGCCTAATCCGTAATGAAACGGAGCCGAGAGAGGGAGAGAGAAGAACGCTAGTCGGTCCATTTTCCTCATTAGGTAATAAGAGTGCGTGCTTGTAACGTGGACCCTTCTCGAGCTTTTCCGAAAGAGGCAGTCTACCTTTCTTCGCTCCTCTTGTTTCCTCTACTCTTGCCTTCCTCTTTTTTCCATGAACTTACGTCGTGCATACTTTACTGCTTGCTGTGTTACATGGCCTGTTTTGCTTATTCAATTTTATACAACTAGGTTTATTTTTATGAAATGACTATATTTGGCTCGGATTTTTTTACCTCGTAGTTGGCAGAAGATACGCAACAAAGAAGACAAGCGTTGCTTTTTGCAAATAGATACTATATTTTTTCACGTAAACAATTTATTATGATTACTGCAAAATTATTTAATATCCATTTTTAAATATATCACTTTTATTAATAGAAAGACAAATGTTGAAGAAACTATTTTGATCCCTCTCAAAGAAGCTAATACCTCGAATAAACGACGGAGCACATTCCCAAACCATAAAGTTGAAAATCTTCGTGTAAGTTTCCATTCGGAATCCATAATGGAAAACGAAGTGCGACGGGCCCTCCTTTGAAAATTCAAACCGTTACACTTAAAATCATAAGTCGGGGCTCAACTTCTTGGTCAAGAGGTTGATTCCGGCCATTTTCGACATTCCTCCGCCCACCCATAGTCCCTACCACTACCCGCATAAGTTTCCTGCGCGCGGAGTGTGGCATTAAAAATAAAAATGGACTCTTCAACGGGGTTGCTCGGCGGGCGACGGCGGGGGAGTGAAAAACATCGAGAGCGAAGGAACTAAAGTGAGAAACGCGGATTCGCGGATATAAACTTGAAATGACTTTAAAAGGGCGATAACGAGTGACGCAGAAAAGTAGATTTTTTCGAGCGAGGGATTCCGAACTCTTAACCTCATAGAAGTGGAGATTGAAATCGACGAGCGCTCGCTCGCTCGCTCGCGCACCACTGGAGAGTCTAAAGTCTCAATTACTTAGCGCTCTTTCGCTGATTGGTTCGAACACTTTTCGGGAGGTGGAAGGAGTAAGGAAGGAAGAGAGAGAGAGAGAGAGAACGAACTTTTCCTAGAAGCTAGAGAGAAAGAGGGAGGAACCCCGCCCTACCGGAGAAAGGATTTTCCCGCGCGAGAATGGGTTCCTTTAATGTTCAAGGTCGTCGAATGCCCGGTGCACGCGCGCGCGTTATGCGACGCGCAAGGTATAACGAATAAAAATGGGGGCGCAGTTTTGCCAACGAGGATATTTTCGAGCTGGAAAAATATGTGGATTAAAGTTTCCCAGCGCTCGGCGCGATTCTCGTCAACTTTTACCATTAGTTATTGTGCGCTTTTTTGTTTCTCCGTGGAAAGTGTCCCCGCCCGAGCTCACAGTACTCCCATTGCCGCGAAGTCTCTGTTTCGTCCTCAAATTGTTGTTTGTAAATGCGCGGAGTAAAAAGTTTGCTTCTTTGGGCTATAAAGTTGTTAAGTTTAAGGATTCCTCTAAAGTGTATTAGTCTTTGAAAAATGTAAAATGATGTAATTAATAAAATTATCGCTAGGTGCAGTTTTGTCTTTTTAACAAACCCGCGAGTGGCAATGAAATTTTTTTTTTTAAACTATAAATGGTTAAATATAAAGTTTGTCTACGCACAATTTATTATTGTAAATTTTCACGCAATACTTTTAGGCTCTTCTGGAGGTTTTTCAGGAGAAAGCTATGAGGATTCCAGATTAAGGTAACCCGTAGCCACCGAGCGACGATGGCAATTTAGGGAGGGCGATTCCTTGGACTTATTGTATGGATTTGCATAACTAGCGCAGGCCCCCCGAACATCTCGATCGTGAATCTGCTCCTCTCTGGGCTATCCGCCGAATTAGTATCAGCGCATTAGAGCCGCAAATTTTGGGGCTCGCTCGAAAAGCAACGCCGTCTTCCGAGATTAGTAGCCGCCCTACCCACGTGCATTTGCATTTGCATTTGCGTCTCTCGTAGGAAAGTATATTTTACGTAATCGGCTAGTGACCGCAGGAATGAGAGCTATTTGGATGATTTATGGTTATTTTTGGAGATTTTCAATTTCTTTAATAATTTAATGGTTCAACTTGAAATATTCGTATTCAGCTTCCATATTTTTCGATGGAAAAAATAACAATGCATCAATTGAGAAAATAATAGATTAATATGAATTCTATGTGCATTTTGTTACAAAATGTACTGCACATTAAATGAATTCGAGTACAATAGAGAAATAAGAATAACTCTCGTTCTTCTTCATTTTAAAATTTGAATCATTCAATTTTAAAATATATTGAAACATTTTTCAATATATTCTTTAAAAAAAAAATTACAGTTCTGTATTCTTTCATATGGATACTAAAAATTAAAATTAAATGAAATCGAAAAATTATATTGATACAACGAATATCCGAAATAAATTGGTTTGAATAATTGATGTAGTACATAAATAAAAAAAATATTCATGAATATAATATCCCTTTTGTACTCCAATCCAGCACCTTTTTCGAAACTCTCAACTTTTCGAAACAGAATTATCAGTTTCGAATGGAATGAAATTCAATTAAATGTTACAAATTGATTGAAAGGTAAAAAAGGAGGAGATAAGTGTGGGAGAATTGAAAGAGGAAGGAAATTCCTGGGGTATTGGCGCAGAAAGAGAATATGAAGGAGAAAAGTTGAATTCGAGCATTGAGAAACAGTTCACGTAGCGAATCTAGTTTTGAGGCCTGACATTCCTTTCGGCGACAGTCAAACCTACGGAAAATCGCTGTCACGCACCGGGAACTCTTAGTCCTCTCTCTTCTCGCGAAAAATGTAACGCCAGAGCGAAAAATATTTCCGAACGAAAGAACCTTCGTACCTCCACAACCGTTGTAATTATTTTCGAAAGTTTTATAGTTTTCCAAAATCTCTAAATTTCGTAGAAAAATTCTTTTCGCTCGACAGAGTGAATGATTTTCAATATTTTCTGTTAAACTAGACGATAATACATTAGTGTTGTCTCGTTTGTACCATTAAAAAATATCGAACATTTATGAACAAAATAAGATTATTAGGAAACAAAAATAATTAATTTAAAAAGGTTTTCCACAACATAATTTTTTTTAAAACATTTACTCATTTTATCAACACTTCTAGATTAATTATTTTTGTTCTTTATAAATCTTATTTGGTTCATAAATCTTATGAAACGGATAAATTTAAATTTAAAACATACTACAAACCTATAATTTTCAACTTTCGCAAAATATTAAAAAATAATAAAAAGTAATAGCCAACCGGTTCTACTGTCTTTGCTTATATATGATTAATATCACGTTTAATCTTAAACCGATCACAGCTAAATTCAATTTCTCAAAACTTTAGATTCAACTTCACATTCAGCCTAATACTAAAAAGTTCACTTCAGCCCTTTCTTTTAAATTTCTGCTCAACCAGCTCTTATGCACTTCGCTTTCAACAATTAATTTTTTCCGGGGACGCTCGCACGTCGCAACAAACTTGCGCCACGTCTCCTCTTTCCCCTAATCGCGAATGCTCAAACAAACTATTCCATTAAATTCCGTCCGTTCGCCTCATCTCACCTGGCGGCCGAAGGAGAACGTCGTGGCTACCTACTTCCGCGCCTCACAAAGGGAATGCATAATGCTCGGGGAGGCTCTCTTCGTCCCTTCCCCTCCTACCCACTTCTCCGTCTTACGGTGGCGTCGCTCGATATTCCCGCGGACGTCGTCGTCGTCGTCGTCGTCGTCGCGTCGGGTGATATTCAGGGGGCTGAAACGAGACGAGACGGGGTGGGCAACTTCGACGGCGGCGGCGACGACGACGACGTTGGCCCCTCATTCAAATTTCATAGCGGCTGACCTACCTATTCCGAGAGAGGCTGGCTTTTGGTGGAAGTGAGAGAGGGAGAGAGAGATAGAGTACCTGCTTCTCGAGTTTCCGTTTGAAATTTTTCTTCTGGTTTTGAAGGAAGGTGAGTTTTTGGGGACGGCTTTTCCAGTGGTCGAGTTTTAGTTCGTTCTCGCGGTAATGTTTAATGTTGGGAGTTGGAACAAAATTTTTTAGCAAAATGCTGGTTTATATATTTATTTTTGTTTGAGTTGTTGGACGGTTCATGTTAATTAATAATATAAATTTTTCGATGTGTAATGGAAAACGTTGTACAGTATGGTAATCGAGATATGAATATTGTACAATGAAAGCATTGGTACTTTATATATATAATTATTTGAAAATTCAAGGATTAAAAATTGATTTCATATATTTCTCAAATATTTACTTTATGCTGCGAAGAATATTTGAGAAACCGAGCTGTACGAATTCGGTCTTACGAGCTCGCTAAAATAATTGCAGGACCCTCCAGAGGCTTCATTTAATATTCAGCGGAGTAAGTGTGCTCTTATCAATTTCACTCATTTAACTCTGCCAGAGAATCAATGGGCCAACATTAAAGGCTTTCCAACTAAACAATTTATAGATTCTGTCGCCATTCTTGAATTTTAAATTCTGAAGAAAAATGAAATGCATAAATAAAAAGTTTTTACGAGTTCTTCAGTTAAATACTAGAGAGAGATTTATATCTTTTGTCCAAAGAATATATATATTTTATAATTTCAAGCAAATTACACCTTTAAGTTCATGTTAAACATTAATATTCTTCTTTATAATCACAAGATGTTATCCGTTAACCCTAAAAAACTAATTTTAATTTTAAATAAGCTTTTTCTTTGCGAAAAGACTGTCCAAAATTGTACATGTAAAAATTTCGAAACACAACCAGATACACATCTCCCCTTTGTTCTTAAATATTCCTAACGCATTCTCTACTTCGAAAGCACTATTACATATATTTGCCTCGAAACTCTAGTAATCTCTAGCCTTGAGATTGTTATTCTTCCTCTCTCTCCCCCTCTTTTCACTTTTTCAACTCTCCATTCGTTTTCTTTCGGCGCGGACCTCGTCGACGACGTGACTTCCCGAACTTCGCAACTCTTAAAATTTTCAAAAAAGGCTGAGGACGTTTTGGGACGTCTGCACGGGCACCGCGGTGAATGCAAATCTTCCAGGAAACCAACTACAAGGTGAAATTTCGATTTTGGCGATGCGCCGAGGACGTCGACAACTACTACGAGCTTTTTTGCTCTACTCCGAACTGCGAAAGAATGATCATATCTCTGATTAAAGGGAGAGAGTCGTCCCTTAATTTTGCTGGGTAAATCAAATTTTTGGAAGGATAGCTTTTACTAGATTAAAAGGGTGTTTTATGAAATCCAAATTATGATTAATTTATTCGCGAGTAAAGTGACTCCCATATGTTTGGAAAATAGAAGATTTTTAAGCCAAAATTTTATTCTGAAAAATCAGTAGTAATTACAGTAGTAGTAAGTCAACCTAAATTTGATTTCATGAAATTAAAAAATAATTTTGCAAAAATTTTCAAGAAATATCGTAAAGAAAAATATATTTAATCATTTTTCAAATCATTTTTTAAATCATTAAACGTGAAACGTCAAAGCTACAAAAAAATTGTAACCCTTAAACGTCAAAAGCAAATTGCTTCGCTTTAAAATTCATATATCAGAGTGCATCGCACTTTCTTTCTCTCTTCTATTCCCCCACACGTACTCCTGCATGGACGCACACCACGCGTGTATAGATATATTCTCTTTATCTCCGAGTTTCTCTCCTCGTAGGTGGCGTCATCGAAATTCCTTCCGTTCGACCGGCAAGCAAAACGTATCGATAACATGCTGGAATTCCAAGCAAGGCCGCTTCGGAATGTATAAAATCAACACGCGGATAACTACTCGAGATAGAAATATACATATTCGAAATGTATTTTATTGATGAACTAGTATGATGTTTCTTCTATAATAGTAGGTCCATTATTTTTGGAAAACCGTAGTTATACTATGAATATAGTACTGAAAATCAATATTGGGATTTGCTGAAGCAAAAAAAAGGACTGTAATTAATTTCGATAAGTGTAATGGTTGTAATTGTATTATTAATAAGTAATTGTATTATTACTAATTGTATTAGTAACTACATTACATTAGTAATAATGGCAATGTTTATTTGGTCATTGATATCAATTAACGTGAATAATGTTCCTAATGCAGTCATCGTAACGGTTATTGCTATTTATATAAGCAAAAAACCTAAAAGCATAATAGCAAATGAGTTATAAGACGTAAAAAATACGCAACGGACTTCTTATCGCAATTCCGAGTATCAGGGATGTATTCATAACACAATACATAAACAAAGGAAACTTTAACAGTTCTCTACAGAATAACTATATACGAAAGCTCACGTTATTTCTGATAGCCAACTAACAAAACCAACCTTCTGAACAAAAAAAAAAAAAAAATAAATTTGCAGAAGCTCGAAATTCCATCCAGCTGGAGCGCTAGTATACGCCGTAAACATTAATACACCCCCAGCGGCAATCCCAGAGGCCACACCAATAAGACCGAAATTAATAACGACCGCGCCGACAATTTTCGCGCGCGCGCGCGTGTACGCTCGCGAGTAATTTTGCGAAGGAAGGTTAGAAGCGGCACGTACAGATAACTTCTCCTGCGCGCAAAAACGACGCGAAATTTATACGACGGCGGCGGTAGCGAAGGCAGAGAGAGAGAGAGAGAGAGAGAGAGAGAGAGAGAGAGAGAGAGAGAGAGAGAGAGAGAGAGAGAGAGAGAG
>JAYJLV010000046.1:22323923-22341878 GCA_036873485.1 Torymus texanus
TGTGTGTGTGTGTGTGTGTGTGTGTGTGTGTGTGTGTGTGTGTGTGTGTGTATATATATATATATATATATATAAGCGTATACCGCGATGCAGTACATAATTGATTTATGCGGAAATTACGCCCCTTCTACCTGGAAATGCGTAATAAGGAAAGGATCTTGCCTTTTACTCGTACCACGGGAGATGTTTCGTTGTTTAGTAAAAAAAAGGAGGGTTGATGCGGCATTATTGCATGGTTTGCGTGCATTTCTGAAAATACAGCGAGCGGCTTTCAAAGTAAAAATGCTTTTTACGCAGACGAGTTGTAAAGTTTTTAGTTCAATTTACTACGCTACAAATTTGAATAAGCTTTTAATTCTTTTATTTACGAGAGATTTGCGTCAAAGTTATTTATGTCCACCATATTTTGAAAATATTTTTTTTAAAATAGCGCGTTAATGTTTCAGCGTGATTTATTTGCGCTTTAAACTTTTTTTGTCATTTATTTTTTTACCTTACCAATTTATAATTCGTGGTAAAAAAAAAATAAAAATGACTGTAATCTACTTTCCGCTTTATTGGGACATCAATAAAGTACTGACAATTATCAAGGATTCGCTGACTATAACATTTCACTGACGATATACTATTCATTAATCTATGCAAAAAGTATTATATACATACATGAATAAACTTCATAACGTAATATCGTTTTGTGGTACGAGAATATCCACGTCACGCTTCATAACTCAATCATCTCCAACAATTTAATATTTCACTACAACCTTTTCAACCTCGCATAATTAAAATCACCGCTTACAACTAATATTAAAACGCAATCCTCCACTCGAACGCAACAAAAATATCTAATTATTCTCTAACGCGTATTTCCTCTCCATCTGCTATGAGGTAGCAAAAAAAAGAAATTGTGAAAAAAAAAATACGCAACAGAAAAAATACATCCGCACCGAGTTGTATATATATATATATACTCTCGCTCGCACGAGCGCACGAGAGGCAAAGTGAAACAAGGATCGACTTTCTCGCCGTGTTTTCCCTCTTTCCTCGCCCTCGGGCGACATTACACGCGTTGTATCCACGCGCGAGCGCGCGTTCGCTCACCTCTAGTCGAGCAAAAAGAGGAGAGAGAGAGAGAGAGAAAGCCGAGAGCGAGCGCGCCGAGATTTCGTTATTAATATTTAACTACGAGGAAAGATTAAAAAGTTTCCGAAATTTTAATATACCGCCCGGGCTGCTGCTGCTGCTCTTTTCGGCACTTGTTCTTTTTGTGCTGCCCGCTGCACGGTAATCTTTATTTCCGTCCCCGTGTCTTCTAATGCCTTCGTTTAAAGCAAAGCAGAGAGAGAGAGAGAGAGAGAGAGAGAGAGAGAGAGAGAGAGAGAGAGATAGCAAAGTGGATGCGGTGAATCGCAACGGAAGCTTATTTCTCCGAGTTTCGAGAGCTGCAGCTGATGGATAAGGTATGGTAATTGTGTAGTTCGTATATTTGAAATTAAGATTTAATCGGCGAAAAATGTTAAGTCTCGCGGAGTTTTGTGTTATCCGGAGAATTAAAGCTGGTATACGTATATCTGAATTAACAAACGTGTTTGTGAATAAAATAAAGTTTCTTAAATTATTTCCTCTTTGTATAAAATTAACGAATCCGCGAGAGAATAACGTACTTGCTGTTTTTGTTTAGTGAAGGATAGAATTATTTCTCGAAGGGAGAAACAAGAATACGTTGTTCCTGTATATTTTGGCAAAGTTATACGTGCTAATTTGAAACACATGACCTCTTGAAATTTAATAAAAACATTGGCAAACTATTCTGTGCTCGGCCGTCGTAATACACTTTTACTATACTTTTATATCGATCTGAAAGTCACTTTAAAAACTTTACAATCGATTGTAAAGTTTGTAAAGTAAGTCTAAGACAGATTTAAAACTATGTTAAAATTTAATAAAATGGTATTATATTTCTGAAAGTCAAAGCAACTTATAAACACCTATTGTCGAACAAGTTTTCAATTAATAGCCAATTCGTTGATAAATATGCTATTATGCAGTCAAGATCTATGTAAGATTTCATCTCTATTAAATTCTTTCCTCTAATATTGTAATTATCATAATTTTTATGATAATGAATTACTTTTATTAATAGCCGTATAATAAACAATTTGCAGTAAATGTAAAAAAATACAGATTTAAAAACTGTGATGATATAAATTACATTTAAACCCTCTGAAAAAAATGTTTATTTTACAAGTACATTACATCTTGAGAAATTTCTTCCAATCCACCAATTTTACGCGATACAACACGAAAGCTAAAGTCCTCTCAACATCACTTTTAAAAGTGCGAATTTCTTTTTAAAAAATCCCTCCCCATTTCCTCAATTTTCTCCGCCAGCGTAACTCCTTTCTCCCTCTCCCTCATTATTTCTTATTTCCCTTTACCTCGCTCTCTCTCTCCCTCTTTCTTTCTTTCTCCCCTCTGTTTCGCCTTCCCGCGCGTCGCCTTACCGACCAGGATAAAGATCTCCCCGGGAAAAGTTATGGTCGTTTGCAAACTAATCGAGCCGTCGCTTTTCTACAGGATGTCGAAACTTTCGGCAGGGGCTGTCAACTTCTCCCGACGAGCCTTGATTCTTTCCCTCTCTCTCGCTCTCTTTTTCTCAAACGCGCTCGTGTGCGCGCATGCTTTTATTCTCTCCTCTTTTCGTCATTCATCACGCGCGAGCGCGAGCGTAAGAGCGTTGATAAAGTAAAATTTTCGAGTGTGGGCGTTTACGTACTGCGAAGTTTTAGGGAGAGCGAGAGAAAACATTTTTGAATTATTCAGCAGCTTGGTTCCCCAACGATTTCGCGAGAAATTAAACATGAAATTGTTTCATTTATTCTTCGTTGTCAGTGTTTATTTATAATATAATATAATTATTGCCTAATTCAATTCCACGCAGTTAATTTTTTATTTCCACTTGAAGTTTCAGTTACAGTGCTTTGTATTGTATTTTAAAACCTTATTATGCGAGTGTTTGAAACGAACTCATTATAAAATTAATCATTTAACCAAAATTAATTATTGTATTTCAATAAAAAATTTCTTTCAATTATTCTTCCCAATACTATTCGATTTCGTACCATAAAAAATCTTCTCTTTTAAAAAATAATCAACCTGCGTACGAAAAAATGTCAGAAAAAGCGAAAACGGGGGATAGGTATGGCAAGTTATGACGTTTCTGTGGGGTGCTCGGATCAAAGCACGACAACTGCACTCCGGATATAGAGTTTCGGAGGTTCACCCGCTGCTCCCGAATTATTATATAGCTACCCGCGGATATTCGAGGGAGAGAGGGAGAGAGAGAGAAGCCCCACTCCCAGTATCGCGCGAAATTCGGATATCCTTTCGCCCGCGGCGTGGTCGCATAACTCGAGACGAGGTACAGAGTGAGAGGATAGAGTATTTTTCGATTTCGTTCGGGTGATTTTGTAGGGGAGCACAGGGATGAAGTGAGGTTGATGATGTGTCTTGTTGGTAATTAGATACTTGGGAATCGAGAGAAACGTGGATGTGCGGGGAATTCTTTTTTTTGATGTGTGAATGGTGGCAGTAAAAATGAATTTTGTTTTTTTTTAATGTAGAGTTTTTTAGTTTTTCAACAAAGCACCGTTTAGAATATAGAGTCTTATATTTGTTTCCCCGTGTTCAGTATAATTGTTATTTTCTACATAATTTTATTATAAATTTTTGAAAATATACTTAAAATAATAGTATAATATGCAGACAAATTTACAGACAGATAATTCATTATCAATTATCACAATAAAATTTAGCATTTCAGTAAAAAAAACGACACGTCGTCCATCTGTCCCCTCACTTCTCTTTTCTCGCCTGCTCCACGTTATTATTCCCATCGAGCCACCTCTCCGCCGAAAATTTCCTCGCCACCCGCGAACTTTCCACTCTGCGTCCCACGACCGCAACTTTTTATCACAGTCGCACCCATCCGCTTGGCTGAAATTAAATCTTTTTCGCATTTTCTCCTCTTCCCCGTACTTCTCTCGTAGCAGAAATTCACAAACGACGACGACGACGAAGACGACGACGGGCGAGAGGTCGAAAACTCGAAGAAGAAGAGTACGACGGCGGTTGAACCTTTAGGAAACGCCCCGGTGAATACCAATCCGGCGACTCGCCGCCGATTGAGCAACCCACTTCGACTTTAATGTTTATTCATGAAAGTGCGCCCGATAGTCTCGCGTTCGTTTGTGTGTATACGTACGTACGCTTGAGTTGGAAATGCTGCGCGGTGAGGAATGAATGAGAAAAGAGAGATGATCTGCAGGCGTGTTTGTCAATCGAATCTTCCCGATCGCTGAAAGGACAAATCGCGCGCTGCGTTCTCAAGGTTCGCTGGTAGAATATGTGTGGAAAACGTTGAGTCGGATGCGGTAACCCTGACTTTTTAAAATGATTGGCTGGAATTTTCTGATGGTGTTAGGTGAAAAATAAGTTATATGTTAAAAATACTGAGAATGATAAATTGTCATATCATTTTCAAGTACAATTCGAATAATCATGTTGCAGATTCAAATGCAATAGGAAATGAAGAATATAAAGTGTAAAATATTCCATGACGCTCAGATGAATAAATGTATAGCCATATACATGCTTTTTGTAAAAAAGATTTGAAGAAGATACTTTTGAATGTACCGAGTGAAAATTTGAATCCGACGAGTGACAATAGCAACGACGCACTGTAATCGATTGCATCGCAATCCGATCGGAAATTATCGTCGCCGTAAAAAATAGCGGCAACACACGCGCGCAGTCAAACGTAGAGGTGAGAACTGTATGTTCCAAGTCAGTGATCCAGAAAGTATCAATATTTGTCAAAATTGCGTTGGATCTCCGAACCCGACGGCTAAATGAAAAAAAAGCTTGCTTAATATTCAATTTTAACTGATTATGTGTTAAGCACTTGATCATAATAAAGTATTCAAATTTTCATATAATTTTCTTTCTCCTTTTCTGAGTAACAGTCTACATTTTTCTCCTATTTCGAACAAAAAAATGTTGTCAAGGCTATAAATTGTTCCCTATCAATTTCTACTCTACATAATTTATTTCGGTACCGCAGTCTCAGTACTTCATAGTTAATGAACTTGCTCTCAATAATGTACGGCGTTATCCGAAATACGAAATTATTTACTAATTATACACGTAGAATATTAACCAAACCAATTTAATCAACCATACAATTCGATGTGTACCTACTCCACTGTATCTCAAAGCACCTCGTACACACAACGCAAAATACCGAACCGCAAACATCCACAATCTCTACCGTATCCTCGTGCACGAAAGAATCTCACCTCAGCGTGCGCACACAGGTCCTGCAACGAAATCAGCCCGCCTGATTAGCCCGTCGTCGCACTTGCGTTGTGCTCTCTCTCTCTCTCTCTCTCTCTCTCTCTCTCTCTCACTTGGTGCTTTGATGGGCACGCGTCGGAAGCGAGTGAGCCGATCAATTATACAAGCGGGCGCGAAATTGCTGGCGGGCTGCAGCGGCTAGCGAGTATAGCACACATACGTGTCCCCAGATACGAGCGCTGATCCGCTCGACATGCAATCGAGAGGGACGCACGCGCCCGGAAGACGATTTACGACTCCGCGTCCGTCCCTCGAGAGCCGCTAGCAGCCTGTGTGGGTGTAAGCTGAAGAGGGAGAGAGAAGGGGAAGGGATAGGGTTCACTGGCTGCTGCAAGGCTTGTGGGTAAGAGGGTGTGAGAGAGAGAGAGAGAGAGCAGGAGAGTTTGTACGGGAATGCGTGCGGCTGGGACATTTTCGGGGATCGATCGTTGCGCCGTCGTGGCTTTTCGCGCGCCTATGTGTACGTGAGTAGAAAGGAGAAGGAGGAGGAGGTAAGGACGGAGTCATGATAGCTTTTGAGCGAAGAAGCAAGAAGATTTTACGGCACGAATCAAAAGGTGTAGGTTATGAAGTTTTTATGATGATGAATTAAAAAGTTGATGTTATTAATATTATGTGACCTCCTGGTTTGTGTTTTATTAAAATGTAAGAATTGGATTTTATTAATATAAGAAAATGAATAACTATGCGGAAAATTTAATGCGAATAAAACGTTTCGTACGAATAAAATTAAACAATTTGAGGAGTATATACATATATATTAAGGTAAAAATTCATTTTTCCTGTATTTGAACATATTTTTTAAACACGATTAAGTTAATCAAAGCATAATTTCATTATACGACGAGACGTATGAGCTGATATCATTAAGAAAATTCCATATTTTAATTACATATACCGAAATATTTTATACAAAATAACATTTAAAATGATTTTTCTGAGTTGAAAACCTCCACATGTACAACAACCAGCGCTTAATTGTATCAAGAGCACAGCTCGCGCAAAACTACACATTACAACTCTCCACTACCGCAGCAATTAAGAACGGAAAAAAGTGCAGCTTGCACCTACCCACTCTCTTTTCTCCGCGGCACGTGTTAAATTAGTTGTATGTCATTTCAACCGCACGCTAGCTTAGCACACACACATACACACCTCACTAAACTCAGCTAAAAAAAAACGAGAAAATAACGGTCCGCTACTACTGCTGCTCATCGGCTCCTCGCCTCTTGGCATCCTAGAATTTAATTGCTCAGGATCTCGCGCGCAGGCAAGCGGGAAGCAACGAAAACGCTAACGAGAAACGCGCCGGGAGAAAAGCAGCTCGAAGGTGTTTCTAAAAAGCGACGAGAGAGGAAACTATCGGCTGAGAGAGAGAGAAAGAGAAATAATAAAGTAGGGGAGGGGATAGCAATACGAAGAAACGGCGCGAGCGTGAAACAAAATAAAGAGGGAAACCCACCGGCAATTTTTCACGAGCATTTTAAACCGCAAGACCAGCGCGGATCGATTTTCACATAGGCTTCCATTTTTCTTCAACACGAGCGAGTGAGCTCACGCCCTCCTGTCGCGTGTCTGCGTGTGGGTAGATGGGGTACCACGTGTTTTTCTGTAAGACGGAAGGGGGATCGCGCGAAAATTTAATTATATTGAGGGAGCGCGAGCTGAATTGGCGCACGAGTGGCTGTTTTCTTATGAAGATGGTAAGAAAATGGATTTGGTTGTTTTTGGACACGTGTGGGTTACAAAAAGTGCGAAATTTCGTCGTTGGGGTTTAAGGTGAATGATCTTACGCTTGGAGTTTTGATCTTGGTTGAGAACCCTGGTAGATGAAAGAGCACAGTGCTTCGGTAGTAGAAAATAAGTGGAATATAAAAGTAGTCGGATTCTTTGTATGGCCATCTATTATGTAAATTAAGAAAATGTTTAATATAATTAAAGTATTATCAATTCTATCTAGATTTTTAATCAGCTTTATGTATTATTTTCATTGGATACATATGGAGTGAATATATAATTAGATACATGAGAGGATCGTAAAAAAGTGAAATTTCCCAGAAAGTGTGTGTGTGTGTGTGTGTGTATATATATATATATATATATATATATATATAATATGCATTAAATCCCATTTAAAATTAACATACAACGACGATACACTCGCTCAAAACTTTTTCAAACACGCGTCCCGCTCGTTCCACGAATTTTCCAGCCGCTTATCCAATAGTCTAAGCGTCCGAACACGACGTTGAGCAAGTTCTACCACACCTTTCTCTTGCTCTCTCTTTCTCTCTCTCTCTCTCTCTCTCTCTCTCTTTCACTTCCTCGGAGAAAATTCTCCGCGCACTCGTGCTCAATTGAAGAAATAAAGAAGCGCTTTGAAAGTTAATGATAAGCAAAATAGATTTCGGGACGACTGCGCTCGCATCTCCTGTCTCCCTGCTCTCTACTTTTTTTTTCTAAAAGCCCTTTGCGCGAACTTCTTCTTACCGCTCAGCTGTTCTGCGAGCGAAACTTTTTCTCTCTCTCTCTTTCTCTTCCTCCCTTATCTTTCTTTATTATTTGCCCGCTCGACGCTGTAAGTACACTTGCGCGTAACTACTCCGTACTTACGGCTGCCTCGGGATGAACGCGCGCGCGCGTCTTTCGGCGCGACGCTTCGAGGATTTCAAGGGATCTCTCTCTCTCTCTCTCTCTCTCTCTTTCCCTTTTATTTTCGTCGCGGTACAGTGTCTTTTTCACCTCAGCAAAAGGATGACGACGACGAGGGTAACTGGACTTTGGGACACTCGAGGTTCGGTTTAATGAGGCTGTATAGAGAGCGAGCGAGCGAGTCTCTGTAATTACAAGGGATTGACGACGATTCGAAACTAACGTTGTTATGCTTTATTCCTGTCGGCCTCTTTGAGCATTAAATTATTTGAATGAAGTATTGAATAATTCTTTTGATCTTTGTATACTTTTATACTGTAATAAATCTACTGGTATATATTTATAAACAACATGTCCTCGCAGATGCTTTTTACCAATATTATATTAATATATAAACTACTATACATAAATGAAGAACGCGTATGCTATGGAATATTTGAAGCCTTCAATGTGGTATGCGCAAGTTATTTTATTTACACAAAGTTGTCACAATTAATCCCAATTCTAACAAACCATCTTAAATTATATGAAAAATAAATAGGGCAAACATTTCATAACCCTCTTCAATTTCCCAACATAGACTCAACAACGAAACAAGCCACCCTTACGCCGCGTTGTACTTTACGCAGGCGGCTCACATTTCAGGCGCAAGCGATAAAGCAAGAAGCCCGCGCCCTGCGCAAATCCAGATAAGCCTCACTCTCTCTCTCTCTCTCGCGGACGGAGAGCGATTAAAAAATTTGCCACTTTCCTTCCTGCCGCGAGCGACGACCGCGACAACAAACGACGATAACGACGACAACAACACTCGCGAAGGCGGCGCACGACAAAGGAATTACCATGCAAAACGTTTCCGCTCAGCCAATCGATCGCCCACCACTGAAGGGCTTCTTCTTCTTCCTCCTCGTCTCTTCAAGAACCCCACGCGCGCTCGCGACGTATACAAGAAGGGAACACTCTCTCCCCCCACGAGATAAAGAAGAGAGGGCGAAGGGGATAAAAAAGCATCTTGGCGTAAAGTGTCGTTAGCTCGTTATCGCCTCGCACGCACCAGTTGGCCGCGGGAGCGTGGAAAGTCAACCCGTGTGTAGAGAGAGAGAGAAAGAGAGAGAGAGAGAGAGAGACTTAAGCCCATGCTTCTGACGAGGTAGTTGCAGTCTTGTTTCTTTCGTGCTTCGCGCGGTTTCTCCCTTTTTTTTTGAACGGCGAACGCTCGTTCTATCCGATACACCATTAAGCTCGCGTCGTTCGGCACAGTATAAAAGCACCGTTGAATTCAATTTACTTGCACGTGCGCGGCTCGTGCGTTGTACCTTTATATACACATACACACACGTATAGAGGGTGTACGCTGGGCGCTTTATCTCAGACTTTTGTGTTTCTGATTGAGAAGGTATTTTAATTATTTGTAGGTTGATTATTGCATGTTTATAGTGGTATGGATAAT
The DNA here is from genome assembly GCA_036873485.1 of Torymus texanus. NCBI lineage: Eukaryota > Metazoa > Arthropoda > Insecta > Hymenoptera > Torymidae > Torymus > Torymus texanus. The sequence goes on from JAYJLV010000046.1 coordinate 22,333,438, forward strand.
AGATGCTTCGAAGAAATTTTACGTTTTACCTGAGAAGACATTCATGAAAATACTTTTTTTCTTTAATTAAGTAGTATTGGTCAATATGAGCGTGATGAAAAACATCGTACTATTGATGGTTATTATTCTCTATAATTAATTAATGTACGTATATATCTCTATATAATATAATGAACAGTCAAATACTCACGTTTGTACTTTCGATGAATTTTAACTTCTGATTTTGATGCTTATATTGTATCAAGCATAACTATTTTACTGATAAAGGTATTTAGTGTCTTGGAATTTGCAAATTTTTTTTAAACTACACATAAAAAATAAATGAAAAAAACTTCATTTAAAATCTCTAGCTCTAAAATGGGAATTGAATTCTCGACTTTTGTAAAACCAATAACTTAATCAAACAGTATTAAAAAAGGAATTCCTGGTTGATGGTCGTTCCAAATATAAAGAAAACTTTTTTGACTTGATAAATAATTTATTTAGCTTGACTATTTAATAAAATTTAAAAAAACTTTAAACACAATGAAAAATGTTATGCCGAATCGAAATCTAGTTAACCAATTTTAAGTTCCTATGAGTAAGTTAATTATTCAAAATTCGAGATATATTCTCCTAAAAAAACCTAACTCGTAATATAACTAATAAAGTCACAGTAGCATTTTAATAAACCTATAAAAATACACTAAAATAACGAAAATCTATACTTATAAAACTTAACAAAACGTCAATTCTTTTTCTATTTCAATTCGCATTAAACAATCAGCGGCATCAGTAATACCACCATCTCATCCATAGCAGTACCATTTGAGCTCAAATCAAGCGCGAAACGAAACAAATGGCAAATATTTTTCCGTCGCCTCGGCGCTACGTGGCATAGCAAAATAAGAGCACCAGAGGGAGACATTAGACGTGGTATAAACAGCTGCTGGGAAAGCATGAGGAAGAGGCGACGTGGTTGACTTTAATGAGCGAAGAGGAACAAAGAGACAGATACACAGAGAGAATGAACAACTTACGAGATTTCTCCGAAAGGGGCGAAGGCTTCCCTCAGGGTCTGCGTCTCGATCTCCGGGCTGAGGTCCCCAACGAATATGTGGTAGTGTTCTGAAACAGAAATGCGCAGGGGCGCGAATTAGAGCGAGCCGTGTGGCAAGTGTTTTCACGCGTTTCTCTCCCTTTCTCTGCGTGCGCAAATGTTTGCTCTATCCTTAGCGTTGTGCGCGCACACGCTCGCATAGGGGTTTTCGTTGTCGGGGATTGTGCGACATCTGAGTTTTCGGTGGAAAAGTTGTCGCGGCATTGCTGATTTTGGGATAATATTTGGTTGGGGTCGCATAAACTGGATTATTGAGAGGAATAGATCGGATACAGATGAAGGGGCGTAGGTGTTCTTAACTATAGGATTATAAATAATTATATGATATTATTGTGTCGAAATTAAATGGTGTACAGAAAAGCAATTGTTTAATATATCGTATTGCAATGCGCTACTTTATTGCATCAATAATAGTCATATAGAAAAAAGTATGTCTCATTGTATGATTTATGAATTATTATTATAATGTACATTAATATATGTGCTTATTAAAAAAAATTTACTTTCACAGTATAACCATTCCATTTTTGAAAAATTTACGCAATATGTGGGAAGAATTTATCGAGTCCAGAGATGATGAAAAAGAGTATTTGACTGTGCTTTTGAAGTGGTTGAAATTCCATCCTTTAGAACTGAATTTCCACATTCGAGATCAGTTATAGATCAAATATAAAAGAAAAGCCAGCATTTATAGCAGCTATGATAGCAAAACTTTGAGGAATTTTCATAGTAACAGAAAATTTTAATGAGTACACTTATAATAGAAATATGCTTGTGACGTGGTAAATATTTTGAATAATACAGCTTAAAAGATATTTTCCATAATTCAAACCATCAATCGTAAATATAAGCTATATATAGCTTATATATATATATATATATATATATATATATATCAAAATTGCAGTTCTTAGTTACACATTATATTGCTTAAATGCACGCAGCACTTAAAAATTTTTTGCAATTCCGCTGTTATTTTTTACCCACGAAAAAATTAAAGCTTTAAATTTTTTCCCCGGATAGATCGTAAGAAACCTGCCTAGCAACCAGCTGTGGCACTGCGAGCGAGCGCGCATTACCTACTTTTTCGTAAAACGCCGCTCATTCGTTAACCCTTCAAAACATTAAATAACTCGGCTCTTTTTTCCATCCAGCATACCCTAGCACTCTTTATTAAAAAAGATTTCTACAATTAACGAGCACGAAAACTCGCAATAAACAACTTGAAAAAATCAATTATAAAACTAATAAAAAAAAGGAAAAAAAAAGAAATAAAAAAACAATAGACAATCTCACGAATTCTCACTTAAACTTTCCGATATAAAGGTATCGAAAAGAAACCTCTTCCTTTCTTTCTCTCTGTTACTTTTTCATGTACACCGCACAGAAACCGCCCTCCCCGGAGTGCTCGGCTTTAATTTCCAACGTCGCGCCGTCGTCTCGCGCACGTTCTCTCTCTCTCTCTCTCTCTCTCTCTCTCTCTCTCTCTTTCGCTCCCGCGGGCCTTTATGCGTGGGGAGGGCGAAGACAAACAAAGCCCTGTATAAATACGGGTGGCGGGTGCGACGAGAGCAAGAGAGAGAGAGAGAGAGAGAGAGAGAGAGAGAGGTAGCTAAGGCACAGCCCACCGGGACTGCGATGCTAAATTAACGGGTGCAATTTTAATAGGGCCGCTGAAAGCAGCGCCGGCACCGGCACTCGCCTCTGATTTTACGCTTCTCGACTATTATCACTTGCGCGCGCGCGCGAGAGAGAGAGAGAGGGGGACTGTACGTCGGCCCTCTTTCTTCGCTGGCGAGGTGTCGCGCATGCGGAGAAGAGACATCGAGGTGTGCGGGCGGAGAGGGAAAAAGGGAAGGGATGAATGTTTTTATTTTCAACAAGTGCGAGAGAGGATGTAGGATTGTATACACATGTATGTGTATAGTAGTAGTAGTATGTCTGGGGCTGCGGATAAATGAAATTCTGGCGGGAGTAAGCTGCATCGTGGCGTTCTCCTATCTCTCTCTCTCTCTCAACTCTCGAGAGCGGAGAGAACTGAGAGAGGGATGCATCGCACGAACAGTATACGCACATCGGAATTTGTTTCTGCTAGTTTTCTGTTTTGCCGGATTGATATTTCTACACCGCTTTGAATGCGTATTTTTAGTGGAAAATCGAGGGAGATGATTCGAATCGCTTGTCGGAGTTGCTTGAAACGTTAAATTTTTTTGTGAAAAGGAATTTTTTGTGGATTTTTAACTGTTTGATCTGAGATTTCGATGTGGAATTTAAGAGAACGTCCATTTGAAGTCTATACATGCAAATTTGTTGTAAAAACTGGTATTAATGTATTATTTTCATAAAACACAGAGTATAAAAGTGTAATTGAATTTAAATCAATGTCAGCGATTTAAATTAATTATTCATTTTAATGAACTACGATTTGTTTCTGTATAGATACATCGAAGTAGTGTAATGCGGGACTGGTTAGACGTTCACAAATGTTTTAATTCGATATTTTTCATTGAGTAATCCATAGTACACATTTCGTCAGATTACACTTTAAGGATTTAGAAATTCTATATTTGAGTCATTTCTACACAAAGACACATAACCAGTAAAATTAAAATAGGTTTTCTAAATTATGAATACATCTTATACTGTAAGTACTTAGAATATTGAAATATATCTATGCAATTTTTTTATCATTAAAACCTTCAGTGATTTTATAAGATACCATTTTCATTTTTTACAAAACAGTGCTATACTTACGAGACAGCTGCCGCAAGTACACAAAAACGCAGCATTTTCGATATCTTCTCGTCAATTTAAACCCATAAGAACTCCTAACCTCTCAAATTACGAGAATGGAAGAACCCCCGAAAATTCTCCCACTTCCTAAAGAACAATTCATTCCACTTACACGACCGCACACATACACACATCTCTCCCTCGGAAAAATTCCTCATCCCTCGATACCGAACCACGGAAAGAACCTCATGCTCACGGAAGGAGACACGAGTCGAGAGCAACCGCCGCCGTCGTCGTCGTCGTCGAGGCCGAAAGTGGACAGCCGAAAATCGAGTTAGAGAGAAAGAGAGAGGAAGAGAGAGAAAAAGGGAGAGAGCAACGGCGGTGGCGGCGGTGGCGACGGCAGTTAGTTCGCCGGACGCGTCTTCCCGGCCACCGTAAAACCGAGGCGGGAGAGAAAGAGAGAGAGGAGACGCAGTAAAACTGAGAGGGACAAATAGGATAAAAAGGGGGTGGAGGGGGCAGCGTCGGGCGAGTGGACAAAGTTACCGCTGCCGGGGAAAGAAAGTGGATGATAAGATGAGAGGAGAGAGGGAGAGAGAGAGAGAGAGAAAGAGAGAGGATGGAAGGGTAAGAGGGAGGAAGGGATGAGAGGGCTGAGGGTTCATTATTGGTTTGTTTTGTGGAATTCTCGAGTTTTCAATTCTATCATTCGTGTTCTGTATTCGAATGTTGCATTCGTAAAATAGAAATACGTTTGTTATGTATTTATTATTGAGAATTGATCATAATATTTTTCATCTGAATCTATTTAAACAAATGTTTGTTTATATTGTAAATAGATTTCTTTTGTGAGTAAAAAGATATTTCTAAAGTTAATTGTTAAAATACACAAAAAATCTAGTTTTTACCGTTACCATTTAATTAATTTAGTAATGATTTTCTTAACAAAAAATTATTTAATAAAACCACGATTTCATTACATTTTTAGAGAATACGTCAATGAAAAGGAAAATCAAATAATTCTGTAGTCAATAAAATGAAATCCTTACCGATGAATAGCTATTTTGAACTGTTGAATTAGTTATTTTTTCCACTGATTTCGACTTTTACACTATCTTACTTTAAAAAAATAGATTTCTTTTAAATGTCTGTTCCATTTATGGACAATGATGTACATGGTAATCATTAACATAGGATAATATACAACAATGATTACAAAATTATCAATAGAACAACTTATCATCTATACTCAAAGAGTATCTGTCGCAATATTCAAAATCATCCCTGTATATTCACACATTCGTCGTATCATCGTCACGACAAAAGAACCGTCTCTTAAAAACCCTGAGACAACATATTACGACGCTTTTTCTCACCACGCCCACGCATCTCTGTCACTCGAATTTTTTGTGCATACTTGGGCGGATAATAATGACATCAAGCCATTAACGAAAGGGCACATCCATCGTTCTTCCCACCCCTAAAGTAATCAAGCGGCCAAAGAAAGACATGCGGCAGAACGGATACACGCTGACGTCGAAACGAGAAAGAGAGAGAGAGAGAGAGAGAGAGAGAGAGAGAGAGAGATGGTCGTACATGAGGTATAGAGACCGAAGCGCTGCCGCCGGAGTAGGAGGAGGATACACATCGGGTGGAGGCGGAGGCGGTCTGATTACAATCGGTTTGATGGTCTATTCCCGGCAGTGTGGCTGGAGGGGAAAGGGAGGGCATGCACCCCCGAATTAGTCCGAGCCTCGTCATTTCCGCCGACGTGCACTCTCTCTCTCTCTCTCTCTCTCTCTTCTTTCTCTTTCTTTCTCTTTCTCTCGTACATGTTCAATTCTACCTTTTTTTTTGCCCTTTTCTCTCTTTTCTCGACGTGCAGTCGCGCGTGTTTGCGGTACCACGGCGGCGATGAGGTTTGATTTCGTGGTTAATGAATGGTAGCGGCGAAGGCGTCGATCCCATCTTTTGGCTCGAGGGTAAGGAGTCATTCAGTGAGGTGGGATAATGGGGGTTAGTGGAGGAGAGAAAAAATGCAGACTTGGTGTGTTTGGCTGACTAAATGTTTTGATATCTACTTTGGGGTATAGAGAAATATCATGGGGCGTGAGTTGTAGTGTTGTAGTGCTTTTTTTAAATGACGTTTGGTATAAGTGTTAAATGTACTAGGTGGAAAAAAGAATAAAGAGCTAAAAGGATGACTTTGAAGATGGGGGTAGGTATTTTGGTAGAAAGGAAAATCTATTCTTAAAATTTACTGAACGACGTAAATGTATAATCATAAATACATGGAGCAAAATGGTGTAGGAAAAATTAATATTTTCAACAATAAACAAGAGACAGACTTATTTTCTGATTAAAATTACTACAATATACAGTAAAAATTGCTATTTATATAGCAGATATCTTTACATAGGTAAATCTACTACTATAAATTGCAATCATTTTTATGATAATTGGAGTCTGTCTATGATAACTAATTAAAACTGTATTAAAACTAAAATTTTTTCCTACACTATTTTTCTCTATTTAAAATAGTTAGAGCAAAATAAAACTTTGATTTACGTAAGTCCACTAGACTGTCACAGTTATAAAATGTTTATTAACACTTAAACTTAAACATTTCCATGAAAAATGTTCAATATTAATACATTTCTCTTCTAAAGTAGCTCTGAAAAATCTCGGTAAAAATCAGAATACGGCCATACTACCTCGTCAAACGGGTCCATCCATCTCCGGCATCCGCGTCTCGCTAGAACAGCGCCAGGAGCTTTTCAAATTGTTCGAGTGCCTTCGCGCATGCACGTTCTCCCTCCCCTCAAGATTTCATCCCCCTTCCCTCCTCTATCACATACCCATGCGTGCTTGTGCTCGTCGCGAGATATTTATCGGCCATCCGAGCGAAAAATCGCACGACCGTTAACCCTCGCGTGATGTGTTGAGGATGAGAGAGAGAGAGAGAGAGAGAGAGAGAGAGAAATTGAAAAGTCGTCGCTATATACCGTCGTCGGCCAGAGAAAAACAGGAAGAAAGTGAAACGTAAAAAGCAAGTCTCGAAAGTAAGACGACGAAAAAGGGCAATAAAAAGTGCTAGAGAGAGAGAGAGGGAGAGAGAGAGAGAGAGAGAGAGAGAGAGAGATAAAGGAAGAGGTATCGCGAACGATAGCCCCGGCTTTTCAGCGTTATTTACCGCCGTCTGTACATAAAGCGGAAGCTCGCGCGCACCAACGCGAGGCCGCGCTTCGAATGTCGATCGACTGCTTGGGCTGCTGCTGTTGTTGCTACTGCCGCTGCCGGCGTTTCCCTCTCTCTCTCTTTCTCTTTCTCTCCCTCTTCCTCTCCCGTGCTGCAGCGGCTTTTGTTCTACGTCGAGCGAGCCGTGTCGCTCTGTTCCCGCGACGAGCACCGGCGACTTTCTCTTTCCGCGATTCTATCCGGTTGCCTTCTCTCTCTCTCCCTCTCTCTCTCCCTCCCTCTCTCTCGCTTTAGCGGGAAACGAGGCAATTCGCCACGAGATGTAAGTTATCTTTACGTAATGGAGTCGCAGTTGGTATTACCGCTTGGGGGAGGCGGCTCTTTTTTTAAGGGATGGATGTTGATGAAATGTTATTTGCGATATTATGTAGACGTGTAAATGTATATAGGTAAAAGCTTTGGAAATTTTGAAATATATTTTGAAAAACTAATACGAAAAAAAAACATTTAATACGATAATAAATAAAAATACTGTACACGTATATTATGAATTTAAGATTATATTTTAAAGTGATCTTTTATTTAGGCTATTTTTGGTTTTTATAAGTATAAAAACTGCGATTTACGATTATAATCATACAAATTAATGCAATAGTTTTAGATAAGTGACGAGTAGGGATGAATTGACAAAAAATACAGATTATTCTTTAAATCTTACCTAGATATTTAGATGCTATAAAATAATATTAAGAGTTCATAAAAACTTTCTTCAATCATCCCAACAGAACTCCAAAATAAAAGTTCAACCGACATCATACATTATTTCATTCCTCACTCCCAAAAGTAAACCGCACCACCGTCAAAATCCAAATTAAACAGTACTAAAATATCGGTAAAACCCTGCAAACTTTAGACCCCAAAAACGTAAACTCCATCGAGAACCCCCTTTTGAACGGGGCCGTGTACGCGCGCGCGTTCACTCGCTAACTCTCTCGGGCAAGACCACCGGCTAATTGACATTTTGATCTCGCCATCAAAACACGTCGACGCCGCCGCCGCCACCGCGGCCACTGAAAATTTCAGGCCGAGCGACCGCCTCCTGATTAGCTTCTCTCCCTCTCTCTTCTACACCCGGAGAATCAGTGTAGCAACAGCAGCAGCAGCAGCAGCAGCAGCAGCAGTAGAGTATATATGCAGGAGGGCCAAGTGGCGTCGATTTTACGCGCCCGTGCAAAGGGTCCCTACGCCTCGACGGCGAAAATCCTGCGGTTTTCGATAAACCGCGAGTAATGGAGCGTCATTCATTATTGCGGATGGTAATGCACCGACCGGCGACGTACCGCGCGCTCGTTAAAAATTTTGTAATACGCGCGTGCGCAGAGGGAGAGAGAGAGAGAGAGAGAGAGAG
>JAYJLV010000046.1:22341978-22353457 GCA_036873485.1 Torymus texanus
AAGAGAGAGAGAGAGAGAGAGAAAGAGAGAGAGAGAGAGAAAGAGAGAGAGAGAGAGAGAGAGAGAGAGAGAGAGAGGGAGCTTTTGCTTCGGTCTTTCTACGCGGTATCGATTGTGAGGGTGAGTGTGAGTGAGCAAGAGAGAGATAGAGAGAGAGAGAGGGCTGATTATTATTGAAGGGGCGAGTAATGTCGTTTGACGGAGGTCGAAGGAGTCGATTTGTAGTGCGGCTCGAGATTTGAGGTGAGAGGTATGGAGGAATTTGGTGGGGATTTAAAGTCATTTTCATTTTGATTTGAGGATCTTCTTGTTCTTGCTGTAACAGATTTCTTTAATTGTTTCGTTTTATAGGTAGAATGCATTGAGAATCACATCGTCGGGCATTAAAGATTTAGATGATTCCATTTTTTTTCTATTTTTCGAAGTGATACAAGCTAATTGTGTACAAATAACATTTTTTACTTTTATACGCTTTTAAATTTTGATCTAATAAAACATCTATAGTATGTCATTTAATATCAATACACGATAAAAGCTTTACATTCTATAGCTTATATATTCAAATATACTTGTTCCATTTATTGAAAAAAAAGATTAATATTTACAAATCTGTTCACACAACATTATCTTTTCCAAACAATTAAATTTGATTTAAAAACAATCACCATTCTACAAACTCATCGTTCAACAGAAAACAATACTTCAACCCTTTCACCTCTAGCAGAGAGCAGCCATTCCCATTTAATTCTAAAATATTGAATAAAAAACAATCCGGCAAACCGACGAAAATAAAAAAACGAGCCCGCGTTGAAATCCGAAAACCAAACATTGAATTTCCGCGCGACCACACACCGCAGTGGCAATTCTCTCTCGTGTGAAACCGGGGGCAGGGGAGGATGCAGTCGGTGATACAGGAAAAAGTGCCCAACGCCGCTCTATCGCGTCGGCGGATTTCGCATAAATCAGTAGCGAGCGTACGCGAGCGTCACCCGCCGATAAAATCCGCGTTGTCTAGCCCCTTCTAACGCCGCGTCAGCTACTGGCATTGTGTGCGCGCGCACACGATGAGTCCAATAACAACACAGTCCAACTAATAATTGTCGAGCCTCCGCTATTATAATAATGATGGGCTTGAGTAGATTGTACGTATATGCGTGTGTGTAAAGGGGTGAACAGTATTAGGCTGTGATGGTCGAGAGGCTAAGTGAAAGAGAGAGAAGGCGGGGAAGGGTGAGTGAGAGTGGGTAAGAGATAACGCACGCATAATCAGGCGGTGAACGATGAGATTTTAATGATAAGTTTGATGAATTTTCGAGGAACGTTGGCATTTCGTTTTTATAATGAGATAATTTAAGGTCACGTGTATAGCAAAGCGTTATTTTTGAAGGTCTAGAAACTTTAACAGCTATCGGTGTAATGAAGATGAACATTTACATCTTTTTTGGCATAATATAATTATACTGAACTAATAGGTACAAGTTATTTGCCAGAGAACACTTATGTGATTAAAACAGTATCCATTACAGTAGAGACAATACTTTACCGTTTGTTAAAGTAAACATAATATGACTAAACAGAGAACGAACAATTTGTTTGAACAAAAAAGAAATATTATTAAATTTATATTGATCGACCTCCTCCAATCTCCCACAACAAAGTCAGTGGCTCATAAACTTCCTTCCCACCAGTCGTAAAGCCAACGACCTACTCAGCCCAAAACCATTTTAACCCAGACAATCATCCACTACTAAAGCAGCCCTCCAAAAGAAATCTATTACAAGCTCTCAAGTGCGTGACAGCGTCTATCAAGTTACTACTGTCGAGCGATCGAGTAATGACGATTATGCTTGTGCGCACATACAGTTTCAGGACTTTTTCATTCCAAGCGTATACATGTAAAAACGTTCGTGTGTGTGTGTGTGTGTGTGTGTGTGTGTGTGTGTGTATATATATATATCGTGACTGCAGACGTTTAGGCCCGGAAATTTCCGCGGGGGGTTCCTCCAGCCGAAAAGGGAGAGAAAAAAAAGCGTCGGTAGACCCACCGTTGGTAATCAAATCTCGCGATTGGGCGATATTTCACTTGGATCGAGGGAGAAGAAAAAAGTTATAGTGTCGGTGAAAAAAAAAATATAGAAGTCGACGAGAAACTATTCAATTAATGGTACGTTATATTGTGAAAATTCGCATGTGGGAGTAAATTTTGTTTCGTGAGGTACGGAAATTACACTGGTAATTCAATATAATAAAGTACCGTAAATTTTATATAAGCATCTTGGTTATTTTTAACGAAATGAAGGATAATAACTGGTGAGTTAAGGAAGTACGTACTTCTTGTGCAATGTAATTACTGAAATGATTATAATACCTACGTTGCCTGACGGTATTGATGTTTGAATGGTTTAAATAATTGATAGTGAACGATGATGGCTACTTATTCTTATGTTCCACATTATATTTTAACTATTTACAATAAATGACTTCATAATTTTAATTAATTCATAAGAACGTCCATAGCAACTTTTCTGGCATGAAAAATCAATCCGAAATAAAGTATATCGCAGGATTTTCATACAAATTAAGTAAAAAATTGACAACAATTTTCCTAGCTATTTTCCTACATTCATGACTAATCTATTCAAAGTTCCCTCTAAAATTAAAAAAAACGAATTCTATCCCAAATCCATTAACCACACAACAAACCCCGCAAAAATTAATTAAACTCTCTCTCTCCGTCTCACTCTCTTCGCCACGGCCAATCAAAACCAGCATCCTTCCCTCGAAAATTAAAAAAATATATCTCCTCAATCGTGCAGTACTGCTATATATTCCGTTCGCTTCGCACTATATAGACTACCCAGCACACCACAGCGTTCACCATCCACCTATACACCCCTCGGGCGGTGGCAGTATACCAGCAGCAGGAGGTCGTCCACAGCCGTTGATCAGCGAGGTGTTTTCGTTGAAAATTTTGACGGGGCTGGCGGCCTGCGTGGCAGATTAATTTCGTCGCCCAGAGGTGTTCGGACTACCAGGCTCTCTAGCTATGGTCAGCTACCTCTAGCTGAACTTTTCCAATTTTCCCCGTGCGATTTCCGGCCGCTCTTTTTTTTCCACCCACTCCCATCCATACTCGCCCCCCTCCCCCCCCCAGGCGCGTATAGAATGCACGCGTGTGTAGTTATATCCGCGTGGGACGAGATTGGCCTTAGCGCCTGGATTGGACGCGAATGTCTACGGTGCTTTTATTTGCTTTTCCGAGAGGTGGTCTGCGGGTATGTGTGGCGAGGCGATCGTTTTCGTTGTCGTTCTTTAGGGGGTGTGTTAAAGGCAGCAGTCGCGAGTGTAGAAATTTTTTTCTAGTAATTGCTATTTCGATCGGTCAATTATGATTTTTTTCCTTTTTCTTTCTGAGTTTTGTTATAGCGTTGACGTGGTGCGGTATTGTGTGGTTAGTAAAAGGATTGGTAGAAAAGGAGGAAATTAATAGCCGAGGGTTAAGAAATTGCTATATTCAGGATGATGGGCAACGGTGGATGTAAAAATGTATTTTTATCTGACATCGAATAGATGTAACCTGTTTATAACATTATTTTAAGCTCTGATGAGATAATTTTCTTTTTCTGCGGCTTACATTAACCGGGTTCACGTCGTTATATCGAACCGTTCTCTTTTTTTTCGATGTTTATTTCATTATCAAAGATAGATCGCCGCTTGCAATATTACATTGGACAGAATTAAGTAAGGAATTCCGTTATAATCCATTGATTTTGATAAGAATCGAGCTGAGGGCGAACTATGCTACTCAATCATAATTAATTAGGAAAAAGTGACAAACTACATTTTATCCTGAATCACTCGTTACAATAGCCAGGCTAGTTTAACGATACCTACAACAAAATCCGTATCCTATCAATTGATTTCCCTATTAAAATACTATGTCTACATTTTAAACCCTTAATTAACATTTTTTTAATCTTCTTATAATCTAACCATATCATTATTTATGAATACCCCAAAATACCTTTCAACCAACGACATTATCGTATCATTACGATTTTCCGTGAATTCCACTCCAATTCACCTTAATCCCAGCTAATGACCGCGACGACCGACGCGTGCGAGTGCTCTTGCCACATTTTTCGCAATCGTAAAAAAATCAATCATCCGTTAGTCTCTGACCTTCACTCAGCCCACTTCTAGACACCCATATAGACATCCATCGGCCTCAGAGCTGAACACGACCTCCTGCTCTTTCTCCGAGTACACATACTTTAGCGAGTGATCGATCGATCGTTCGCGGCAAAAACGTGCCGAGGGGGGGGGGGGGAACGAAAGATAAGTAAACACGCATTATTGATTCGGACAGTGTGGCTCGTGTACACACAGTCGTGTATTCAACCTCTACAACAGACGCACACATGTACGTGCGAGCACACATAGATACAACTTTCGCGCTTTCTAGATAATCATCGCCGCGCCACCGCCACTGCTGCTACTGCTGCTGCACGTTGATAGATCTGCGAATGGCGTGAGCACAGGCGGGTATATATGTGGGCGTCCCGCCGAGCGTTGCTCTTTTCGATATGTACGGAAAATAATTGGCTGCGTTTAGGCCTGCGTGACATCGTAATCGCCTTCGGGAGAAAATTTCCCCCCCCCCTCTCTCACCATACAGTCGAGATGCTTATCCCCGTGGAAGAGGAGGTTCGCGTTTTTGCGCCTGAGGGTAATGGCTCGCAGATAGAGAGAGGGACAAAGTCGAGTGTGTCGAGTGTATTGATATTGAGGAGAAAAAAAAGGAGGGAGAGTGGACGATAAGAGCCAGTTGTCTGGGTATTGAGTGCGTCGAGACAGATGGGAGTTGATTGAACGATGGTGGGTGAAAGGGAGACAGTGAGTTGTGTAAGAAGTGAATTGGCCGAAATCGTGTTTAAGCACGGTGATTTTAGGGGAGAACGTGTGTTTCGTAGTTCAGTAGGCTCTTTGTTTTCCAGGCATATGTTTGTACTACTGTTGCTTCCTGTCATTACATAATGTAATACGTTGTTCAGATGTAAATATTAATATAGATTTATCAGAGAGTGTATTTTATAAAGGTCTTTAATTATTCATTTTTTTTAATTTTATTAGCTTATTATCTAAAATATCAGTGTACGTTTACGACAGCATTAGTGCCCAAATATGCAAAACTTTTACACATACACGCACAATTTAAACTTCTCTCCAAAAATTCTTTCATATCGCAAATATTTAAAAAACCTCTATCAAACTCACAATTAACCAACTCAAAGAACAGTAATGATAATAATAATAATAATAATGGCACTAGCAGCAGCACCTCCTGTGCACGCATCGCCGCGTACGCAGCTTTAAATTACGCTCGCGCGTCCCTTTTGATCATCCGTGTGTGCGCGTTCCGCAAAACTAAAAAAAGTAGAAGTAGCGTCGCGTCGCGTCGGGGAAAAAGCGTACCCTGATAACGCCGGGGCAAGTGTCGCACGCGCGCGCGCTCGCAGAAAATCCATGGAAACAGCTTAGAGTCGGCTAACAAGGGGGTTACCTCGTCGCCGGAACGAACGAGCGAGAGAGACAAAGAGAGCGAGAGAGAGAGAGAGAGAGAGAGAGAGAGAGAGAGAGAGAACGCGCGGGTTATTCGCGGCGCAAAGAACGGGTGGTTGGGGAGGTCGGCTCGAGTCAAGTCAATTCCAGTCCGGTTTAAACTCTAACTAACCAATCACGCTAAGTTGATCGAGTTGCGGCCAATCAGCGCCTAATTCCCGCATTCGTATTCACCGGCGATCTCCTCGTCGTCTCTCTCTCTCTCTCTCTATCTCTCTTACCCCCGTCTCTTTCTCTAGGTTTCTTATTCTCCGAGTTCGCTTTTCTCCGTCTTTTATGTTCCTTTCTTACAGCGACTTGGGGTATAAGGTGAGTTCTCGCTTGATGAGAACCGAAGTAATAACCGATTGTCTCTTTGACCTTATACAGTAGTGACTTTTTCCGGTTTGGTTCCTCTGATTAACTTTTTCAAAGTTGATTTTGAAATTGTAATCACTCATATTTTTAAGCAGTTCTTGGACATTTTATGCAAATAATAAATCCATTTTTCATCTAGTGATCAAATAAAACGGTGAATTTTTATAATTTAATGTTTTTTAATAGATACTACCATCCATAAAATTGAGAGTAACATATAGCGTCGTTTGAATAATACATACACATTCATTCAACGTGTTTCGGCAAAAAATAAACTTGCGTAGAGAGATATAACAAAATTAAAAGCATATTTAAAAAGGTGAAATGTTTATTCAACAGATTGAATGTTCAAAAAATACCAGGGATTCCAAGTCTGTGGAGTATAAAAGATAACTTTTATTCTAAAAATATCACAAGTTAGTTGAGATTTTGTGAATTATAATATTTTCTCTTAAGCAAATGTCCATTTGAATATTTATCACCTTACATTTGGTACATAATCTTACATTTAAAAAAATTTATTCCGTGAGACACTATATTTTAGAAAATTGCGTTGAATTTCAGTCGTTACAAATTCACTTCAAATGTAGCAGAGCCAATGTTATTCACATTTAACTTGAATTTTCACTTGATTTCAGTTGACTTTCACTCGAATTGACGTGACTTCATACTTCGTATATGATGTAAATATTAACTTTTGACTTCAGAGTCTTGAATTCGTCCTGGAGTAAATGAACATGTACTCCAAGAAATTTAAAGGACGAGAAGTCAAAGATGACAGTCCCACTGCTATAACACTCGATTTAGAAGTATGTTCTACTTCTCTATCTACTATATTTTTAGTTCAAACAAAACCGAATGAGAAACCGTCCTATTTCCAAACACTGACATATGGCAGAGAGTTCGTCTTTTAATTAACGGTTTGCAAAACCAGCTTCAATCAATCAAAAATGTACAAAACATTTGTAGGTTTTAAAAATCCAAAAAATAACACAATATCACTCTTCCTATAATTCCCCTAGTCCTACCCACATTATTCTATAAATTAAAATATCACAACCTAGCCCACCCTCTACACTCCCTAAAACACCTTAAAGTCTCACTTTCAATTCCCATCGACCTTCGTACTCGAATCGATTAATCCATCTGCTTTTCTTCCCTCATTTCCCGCGCAAGCACGTCAGAGAGGTTTGCTTCTCTCTTTCTTTCTCCTTTTCCGTCGATTGTTTGCGGCGCGTGCCTTGTTATACGGTTTCGCGAAACAAACGGCGGCCGACGTGCGTCGCGCGCGAAAAACGGCGCCGGCCGGCTGAATGCACGACAACCAGCAATGCCGGGGCTGAGAGTTTGGGTTGGAGGGTAGAGATTGAATTTTCGGTGGCTATGAGTGTGTTAGGCTACGCGGCCTCGTGAATTGATGGATAAGGTGTTTTTGACATCTAGATATAATGGTTTAATACAGAGGTTGATGGATAGTTTTAATATTCGTCTGTCGAAATAACATCTAGTATGTTTCCTGATGGAAATGTATAATTAATTTTTTTTATTTCTTTTATTTCATTATTAAATAGATCTTTTAACAAGGAATAAACTAATTCTGATAACAAATATACGTATCAAATGAAATTTTTATCTTAAAAAAAGTTATCAATTCTGATTACAATTTTATTCGTGATATAAGAACATCACGGTGAAACCATTCACCCCAGTTTTAGATTGATACTCGATCAACCTTTATTCCAGCTAAAAACAAGTTTCACGATAGACAAAAAAAACTAACTTATCCATTAATAAACCACTCGTCATTTAATCGCTCGCAGAGTGAGAATCTAACCGCACGCACCTACTCAATTTCCACCCCACAACCATAGATAACATTTCTCGGATAAGATCCTCCGCGTGCCACTCGATTATCTCACCTGCCGAGCGCATCTCTCTTCTGCGAAAAACTACCTCATCGGTTCCCCTGCCATTCGCCGATAATCAACGAAACAAACGCTCTCATCATCCCCTGTTGCCTCGTCATCCTCCTCTCCTCCCTCTATATACGTTTTTCTCCCTTCTCTCCACACGCGCACACACGTGAAATCATCGGCGTTGATTCACGAATGGCAATTAAGTTTTCACGAGAATAGAGGGGAGGGGCAGCAGGGCAACCGATAAATCTTCGAAGCGAGGCGCTTACACGAGCGAGTGCCATCGGGTAATTAACAATATTTTCCCATCGACTAATGATCAATCTGTCGGGGTTAATTAGGTTCTTTGTTGCCGCGTCGACAATGCGCCGGGAGCGAGCAGGAATGGGAACGCGCGCGAACGGGAGAGGCCCGATTTATCGTGATCGTGGGAAGAAGAGGTGGATGTGATGGGTGGGGTATAGAAAGAAAGAGTATCGGAAAAAATGAGAGTGAAATGGCAAGACTTGAGGTTAGAGTGGAAAGTGCAAATGTGTTACGTGGAAAATTGTAAATTAGGATGCGATATGTGATGGGAGGAAAACTGCTAATACCGTGAGTGTTGAATTTGTTTTATATGGGGTAAGGTATTGCGGTACTAGGTTATTGGAGATTTTTGGGAAAAACGGTTTTCAATATAATTGTGCTAGTATTATAATCAGGATAAACGTATGTTACGTACATGATTTGATTATTTTCTTGAAAAATACGTGGATATTCCGTTAATTTATGTATATTGAATGAATTATTTTTGTCTTTTGAACGAACTGGTTTAAATGATAAATTGTAAAGTTTAAAAATTAAGGCACGGAAAGCGTGTAATACAGATACGAACGGATAGATAGAAGAAAGACAATGAAGGGAGTGAGAGAGAGAGAGAGGGGCGAGGGAGAGGAGAGGAAGAGTTGGCGGGGAAACCAATGCACCTGTGCGAAACAATGGCGGAGGATCGAAAGTGTATTACGCGACGCATAATGGAAACGCTTCGTGACAAATTGGTTATTTCACCAGGGAGAGAGCGAGAGCGAGAGAGATTGCGAGAATATGCCTGCTTTGTTAGCGCAACTACGAAAAATAAAAGCGGTCCCTCTTCCTCTCGTCCTTTTTTTTGCCAGCTAATGCGCTCGCGCAGCCGATTTTCTCTCTCTTGTTTTTGCGCGTGATTTTATTTTTATTTTCTTTTTTTTTCTGCTTTATAAAGCTCGGAAGTTCCACGCGTACAATTATTTATGCTCGACTCTCGTTTTTTTTCCACCAGCAGAGAAATTTAATCGTTTTGACTCGGACAAAATGAATTTACGGAAATTTTTCTCCATCCTCCCGGCTAATAACAGTAAAACAGTGATGTCGTAACCTTACTTTTTTTCGATTTATTTATAAAATGGCATTATAACATGTTCCCTTCCACTTTATCAGCATCCAGTTAATTTTCCAATAAATAAACCTTCTAAGGTGCACCTTCCTCTTTCCAAACCATCTATTAACCAATTGCAAAGCACTTAAATATCCCAGTCCCCATCGGCCACTCGAAACTGTCTCATCCCAACCCCTCACCCTCTCTCGCCAAATCTCCTGCACATGCAAAACCGCAAACCTCCTCGCAATTTTCATCCCAGAGAGGAAGAGCCCCGCAATATCCTACCTCGCGCGTCGATACATCGCGCCCAGGCGAGAGATAGCCTCTCTCTTCGACTCACGGATTTAGCGGGATAAGGTTAAAGTCGTTACGGGGCTCTCGTCTCTCTCTCTCTCTCTCTCTCTCTCTCTGCGTGGATTTCCCCAGGACCGATTTTTCGATTTTCCGCGACCACGCTGATATTGCGGCCGCCTCTAGCTCTCGTTCTGCATGTAAAAGTGTCGCCCAGCGCGATTTTTGCACGTCGCACGTAGGGGAGAAGCTTTAACGACGCGAGCGTAAGCCCCTTCGCCTGGTTCCACGGAAAAATGGAATCCTCCGGCGACGACACGATGTTTAGAGCGGAATTTTCTTTCCCCCTCTTGATGGCTGCGTAGTATGCACGCGCGCAAGCTTGGATTGGGAGCTGGAGGACGGATCGGACGTACGTTTTGATTTTGCGGTTTGAAGGTGGTTGCAGGAAATTTCAGGGTGAAATGTTTTAGCGGTAATGCGTTTATAATGTGTTCAGGTGGATACATTGAGGTTTTATAGATTTGTAAGAAAATTTCTTTAAAAATGTTGTATTTGTAGAGTACATTTGCATTCATTAAAAGGTATCGACTTTTGTTTTCAAATAAATTATTAGTAATGCTTTAATGTGAACAGACTATTATAATTGAATAATAGGGTTTCATCATAATTATTAGAAAAAATATATAAGTTATGATATTTATATAAAATACTGAATTCCATTTAATATTAAACCATTACATAGTTAATGCAACCAATTCTTTTAGTAACGAATCGAAGATTTAAAATAAAATCAACTGTAAAGAACATAAAATTATTTTCAATTACATTAAGTTGTTTCTTTTTACATTTTACAAAGAACCAAATTTTCAAAAATTTCATCGTACTACCAGCAACACCGAATTCTCTTGTTCCACGCATACCACAGTCAACAACACAAACTCCCTGAACGCACCAAAAACTCCAACGCAACAACAATATCACCCGTCCATAGCTATCTCGTACTCTTTCACAGCTCGACACTCCCATCGCGCAGTGGCGCGTTGATGTACGCAGCAGCCGCTGGCTGAAAAAGCACAAGCCGGTCAGGCGCGAAAAAGGCGTGCGCGCGTATGGGCGTTGACGTGCGACTTCACAATGCCCAAGCTGAAGGAAATTGCTACTGACGTCTTCGCGAGAAAGATGAGCATTGCTGCAGACGCTCGTTTATCGAGAAATCGTTCGTATTTGTTCGGTTCAGTGAATTTTAGCGAGTAACGTGCGAGTTGATGCTGGCGAATTCGATTGTCTACGTTAATTTTGTGATTCTGTTGGTAGTGCTTCTTATTGTTTGGTTTGGTAGTATATCTTTGGTAAAAACTCTTTTTGGATTTTTAAGCTTTGAAGGGGTAATAATGAATTTAATCGGGCCAAGCTGACTTTAAGACATATTACGAGGTTTGTTAGAATTATATATAATTCATAATGTTATTAAGTTTTATAAAGAAAAAACATGATGCCTTTCTTTGTTACAAATGAAAGTGTTTCTATGTGGTAATTCGATAAATTATCCTCAGGTCATAATAATACGTAATTTCATAGTTACTCAACATAATTATCCAGTTCACTCCATTCAATGAATTATTGCTGTTAAATTTCAGAAAGAACATAGCAGTATCGACAGCTATAGCAGTAATATACATTCACAAAAATAAGATATATATATATATATATATATATATATATATATATAGTTGTGATCTATTGACTTTTCTAGTATCATTTATAAATTAATTTTATTGCAGTTACACAGAATGAATTATACATACAGCTTATTA
This sequence comes from Torymus texanus, assembly GCA_036873485.1. Classification (NCBI taxonomy): domain Eukaryota; kingdom Metazoa; phylum Arthropoda; class Insecta; order Hymenoptera; family Torymidae; genus Torymus; species Torymus texanus. Next base: position 22,353,378 of record JAYJLV010000046.1, read on the forward strand.
ATAGACACAGCTGTGTTTGACAATCGTGGTATTATATCATCTACTATTTGAGACACTTCACTCGCTCAACACACACCCCC
>JAYJLV010000046.1:22353557-22375622 GCA_036873485.1 Torymus texanus
TAATATATCTCGAGTTTCCTTCGCCAAATAGGATCTTGGCATTTTAATGGAATTAATCAAACAGCGATCGAGTGCAAAGTCGGATAATCGTGCGCTAAACGTCCAACACCCTCGCCGGTACGCCCGTATTAACTGCGTCACAGAGAGAGAGGGAGAGAGAGAGAGAGAGAGACCACATCGACAAGTGCTAATTCCAGGCGTCCATCTTACACGAACGCATGCATATTAACGCGTCTTAGGTGACAGGCCAAGCCATTGACTTCCTCGGTCTTGCGGTCACGTCAGGAAGCGCGCACCGATGCCAGGCCTGCAGCAGTAGTAGCGTCGGCCCGTAAAGTAGATGTACCAGTTACCGACGCGTAATTTACGACGGATGTGACCGAGTGTTTTGCGATCCGACCCGGAGTGAGTGAGTGAGAGGGCGACGTTACGTAATGTAATGAAGTATTAAAGGCGATAGAGTACAATGGGAACGTTTAATTTAAAGCTGAATGAGAAATTAAATTGTAATTCGAGTTTAACCTGGACGATGTGTAACAATGTATAAACGACGAGCGGTATTAAAGAAAAAAAGGTGTATTTTCAGAATAAAAAAGACGGTGGTGGCGTGCTTTTTGTGCAGAGCAAGTTGAGAAAATATTTATAGAAATATGAAAAGATATTACGAGAGTTTATTTTTCATAAGTCAAAAGAAGTAAAACTATTCTCTGTATTTTTCGTGCAGAATTTTCGGACTATTTGAGTCGTCTCCGATTTTATTTTATTATTCAGATTTTTGAACAGCAATATTGAAATATTTTGAAAAAGTTTATGCAGATATTATGAGTTGAAGTATGTAATCGAGAAAAAAACAGTAGAGATTTCATATAATAAAAAATCACAAACAAAAGCATGCTCGAAAATGTATATAAGTATATTAAATATCAAAAATTCAGTAAGAGCATTCAATTGAAATGTTATATCTTGTATAAAATATAAATAGATATTGATAAAAAATAATCAATTCTTAGAAAAATTCATAATTTGGAGATAAAGTAATGATTTCACAGAAATTTAGTAAAAATAACTATGAATCAAGTTGAAAAAAACACATAAATATAGAGAAATTTGTATAAAAACTTTATATACATCAATCCTGCAGTAGCTGATACATATAATAATACGCACTCGGCCACTCCAATGCTTTAAAAATATCATACAAGCTGAAATTCAAGCATCCATCGTATCCCTAACGTACTTTATCAAACATTATCGAAATCACGAAACCTTGCCGGAGCTCATAGTCAACCACGACCTCGCGACAAAAGAAAACCACACTCTCACGCCGTCTTTGCCATTGTCGTTGTTGTCCGAGCTCGAGATCCGCTCGATAGCCGACACCTCGACTGCTACACTCGTTCGCCCCTTTATCCAGCCGCAAACATTTGCCGAGCAATCGTCCACGTATATCCCTTTCTCCCATCCTATCGACAGAGAGCCACGACCGCCACGCAAAGATAACCCCTCCAAGACCGAGATATTCTTCGATATCCCCCGTTTCCCTTATTAATACGCGTAGACGTATACTTGTGTATATGTATGTGTGTACAGCCCGAAATCGTAGCAAGTCCTCGTTATTTGCTTACGACGCGCGTGCAGCTCGCGTGCTTTCGATATCGAGACTCACGCGCATCGAGATATTCCGGAGAATTCAATATCTTTGTATTACCGGGAAGCGCTGCTGCTGCTACTGCTAGCTTTCGAATATGTTAATTCTCGAGGCTTTCTATATGTGTAGTGTGTGCGTGCATGTGCGAGTATAGGTAGCCGTAGCAGAGGGGGTCAGGTGTGTTTGCACACTGGATTTCTCCCGGGGATTATTAGGATTGGCTTTTCGTTGTCCGCGATAGTCGTCGTCGTCGCGTGGGTCTAGCAACAACAGCCACCGCCATTGATCGTATCGACGTAGCGTCGATTTTCGGATTCGCCATCTCTGGTCGCTACTGATTTCGTGGGTTTTGAAATCGACCCTTTTTGTAGTTCTTGTAATAAATGTGACCACAAAGGCAGTGCAGTTATAAATATTGTATAGAGGAGGTAGACAACGACATGTTTCGAAGCTATGTTATACATAGAGACATGAGAAAAAAAGGTCATTTTAGTCTGGGGGAAAAAAGTGTACACGGATAGTTCCGAATAAATAACAGCGTGAAAGTTCGTAGAATGAAAAGGTATAGCCATAATCGAGACATGAAAACATAAAAATAGCAGCGCATTGTCTTACTGTACTCCAAGGACTGTTTTGTTTATGCACGTGAATGTGCTGTGTCGGCCGGTTCGTTTCAATACTCACCTGAAACAAAGAGATAAATAATGGACATTATTAATCGACACAAAGAAGAGCGCATGCAAGGTAACAAAACTCTATTATATAACATTTTTCAGTTAGCATACAACGCTGCCAGTATCATTTATAAAAACCCAGGTCTACCACACACGCAAAAACCTTTTCCCCAATTAATATTTGTTCTTTACAAGAACAGCTGAAATGCAAAAAAAATCGGGTATTACATCGAACAACAGCGCCACAATATAACGGCGCTATTGACCATCATTTTCACTTTAAGCCCTTTACTCGCGACCCGCAATATTCTCGAATTCTTTCGCCCCGTCAGCCCTGCACGCAACCACCGAAATTCCCTTTTCCCGCACCGATGTAACCGAGAGATAAAGTCGCGATCGATTTCGCGATCCCTTTTCTTTCTCTCTCTCTCTCTCTCTCTCTCTCTCTCTCTCTCTCTCTCTCTCTCTCTCTTCCTCTCCAGCACCGCGATGTAAATATGTACAGTGCCAACACGATTCGCCGCGCGCAAAGTTGTATCTCTCTCTCTGCTCCTCTCTCTCTCTCTCTCACTCCCTTTTTCTCGTGCTTCCCCTAAACGCAGCTGGTACTCTCTTCTACCGCGGCCATTCTGATAGCAGCACAGCAGAGCAGCAGCGGCAGCGCTTACTCTTCTGCTCTATTCAGGCCTTCTTCTCGCTCTCCTCTCATCCGTACATACGGTTCTACCGCCTCGGCCAGCAACCGTATATAGTTTCTCTTTTGTGCCCTGTGTCGATCGTCGAGAGTGGAGCTACTGGTATTTTTTTATGCAAAGGCTCGGTGGTGTAGCTTTGTGCGCTAGGAATTGTTGAATCGTTTTGAATGAGGATGCCTTTGTTTTACGTATTAAATGATTTACATGTCTTTTAAGAATAATTTCACGTATCAACTGCTGAAAAACATTTGTAATGATTGATTTATTAACACTGCAGTCATAAATTTACCAATAAAACCTTACACTAACGGTCTTTTTCAGCCTCTACTGTTTAAGTTGTTGGATCGTGTCACTCTATGTATATAACACGATTTCAGTTGGCAAAGGATACCTATTCCGAGCAAAATTAACTGCAGATTTCGACCTCAGTATTCGCATGAACTCGACACTCAACGCGAAGAAAATCAGCCTATACCCAAATACAGAAATACACACACATACACATTGACACAGACGCAAGCGCAACACTTTCGTGCCTAAAATCAGATCGGACCAAACTAACCCTTTCGCATTCCTCGTATATACTGAAAGCAATCTCGATGCCCACTCTATGCCCACACACGAGCGCGCAAAAAAAAGACACCCGTGCCGAAAAAAGTCACCCCTCGCACCAATAGCAGTAGCAGCAGTAGCAGCAGCAGCTTCGGTAGCAACGGCAACAGCACCACCGTGCATTGAATCAACTTAATTAAATCGCCCTATGTACGGCCTCGCCTCCCTCCTCTCTCTCCTCATCCCCCTTGTGAGAGCATTCCACGGCGATTCGCTAACGAACGAGCTAGACAGAGAGGGAGTGAGGTAGAGATAGAGCTGTGTATACCGTCTGCAGTGAAGAGAGAGAGAGAGAGAGAGAGAGAGATAGAGAGGGCCGTATCCATCTATCCGTCGTGTATCCATCAGCGTGCGTGGTGGCGCGATGCCAAATTGATGCTGTTTGCCGTTGCTCTAAGCCTCAATCTGTGCCATGCCCGTGCGCTCGCGCATGTGTGTACGTCAGAGTTAGCGTGGTGGTGTATGTGTGCACGGTACGTACCTACGTACGCAACGCGCATGGATATATACAGAGAGAGAGAGAGAGAGAGAGAGAGAGAGAGAGTAAAGGGAGAGCGAGGCGAGTGAGAGAGAGAGAGAAAGCGAGAGAGATTAAGTAAGCAAGTGAGTGAGAACGAGATAAACACAGAAGCAGGGTAGCAGACGTACGTATATCTATCGGTATATATATGTGTGTATGTGTGGTGGAGGGTATGGGCGAGGTAGGCCAGAATGAGGAATGGAGACAAAATTTATGAGAGCGAGCGAGTCGCCGTGATGGAACAAGGGATCGAGCGTGAGTGAGTTAGGGCAACGGCGATAGCGATGAGGCTGTATGTTTTGTACGTGAGTGGGTATGCATATTAGGATGCGAAGGTAGAAGCTGTGACTGAGTGTAAAGCTGGCTCGATTGGGAAAATATGGAGTTGACCGGAATGACGGAGACGCGGCCAACGAGGGAGAAGTCAACGTGCCAGATGAATGCGGCCTTTGTGGATTTCCTGCGGGTGGATGTTATTAGAATTTTGAGCCTATTGTTGGTGACAACGGAGAGTAGGATTGTACTGAGATTACAGTATATCAAGTAACTTTGGCAGATGTAATACAGTAAAGCTAAATTCAAGAAGATTGATCGTATATATTCCACAAATGGTATAATCAATCTGGTATTAAAATGGAAGTTCGAATTACGAGTGTAATCAGAGCTCGGAAAAGGATAGACCCAAAAACAGTAAATAAACCAATAAAGAGAAACAAGTGAGTGGAAGGGTGTGTTAATAAAAGAGCAGGGCAAATTAGTGAGTCAGTAAGCGAATGATTAAGCATCTGAACGAGTCATTGACTGAACGGGTATACGCCCCCTCGCAAGTACACGCGTGTGTGTATGTGCAGGGAAAAGAGTTGAAAGGTACTCGGCCAAGCTCGTGTTTCGCGAAACAGAGGTAAAAGGAGAAATCGTCAAAAAAAGAGGGGTCGACAGAGGCAAACGCGCGGGTGTGAATAAATGAGAAAGCGGGAACGAGATGAACGAGGACTAGAATATGCGTTTGCTGGAGGAACAGAAAGACGGAATTCGCGAGGCAAATAGGAGAGCGGGAGAGAGATACGGTTGGAGGATAACATGGGGGCGTTAAGCTCATCGCTATGGATAGACGAGGCCCCGAGTACCTCATCCGTACGAGAGGGTGAGAGGGTAGTATAGCTTGTATGTATACGCGAGATGTAACAGACCGAGAGTTTCGAGCAACACGCAGAGGGGAAAGACGAGTGAAGACGATATATGCGTTGAGCACAAATGTTTGTTAAATCATAGATGGGGTTGTGGTGTTTAAAAAGCAAAAATAGGTGTAAATCTGTTGCTGAAAAATGATTGTAGATAGGTTTGTTACGAAATGAAGAAAGTGACAAGTTAAGGATGTTAGTTTTGAAAATAGATTTTGCAGAATTTCTAAAGACAGTTGATTGCTAAACTGCGGACATATAATACAAGCAATAGAAGATAAGTCTACCCATCGTTATATTTCAAGACAATTGGCTTGTAGTATAATAAGTACATAATTTAACAATGGAATAGCTTATCCGAATGATTAGACCTTTGTAATATTTTCTTATAGGCGAATAATATACGTATTCTTTTCTTCAAAGTTGCACACATCTCAAAATCCTAGAAAACAGAAATAAAGCCTCGAAAATCCCATTCACTCCACTCACGTTTCAAACGATCCCCTCACAACCACTCCAACCTGAACCCTCGTCGTTCGTTCACCGATTATCCACCCCGTAGTCCGGCTCTCACCCTCAGCGAACCTCATCAAGCACCTCGAAAACGAGTTTCAGCTGGCAGTAGGAAAAGCGAAGAGGGGCCACTCACGTCTCTCCCTCTCTCTTCCTCGCTCGCGCGCGCGCGCGCTCTTTAAAGTCGAGAATTCGGATTTGAAATTGGAGCCCCTCTCTATATATGTATATACAGCACGACGCGCCCGCGTCCCAGACAAGATATTGAGCCCTCAAGCCCTCAAGAGAGAGAGAAAGAGAGAGAGTGGGAGGAAGAGAGAGAGAGAGAGAGGGGGATCGTAGTCGTTTGGCCCCCGCCATCAGGGCCGCCACCCTTGAATCCTTCGACGCCGGCTCGGCGAGTCGACGTCGAGGACGACGACGACGGCCCGATAACTTATCAGCCCTGCTCTCTTGTCCACGTCGCGCGAGCGAGCGAGCGCGCGACAGCAGAGCCTGGTTTTATCGTCGCACTAACCCCGATTACGGCCGTGTCGTATAATACGTACCATCGCTCTCTCTCTCTCTCTCTCACTCGCTCTTCTCTACTTCGTTCTCTTGCGCCTGGCCCTTATAGTGTTACCGTCTGCTTTTGCCCTCTTATTCCTTTTAAAATCCGACTTTCTTCTGCTGTTTTCTCGAAACTGTTATTATGCTGGCGTACATGAGCTACGTATACAGACATTCATGTAATTATTCATCTTAACCAAACTATTTTGTAGTTTCTGCACCTGAATCTGTAAAATTACAATATTTCTCATTCATTCACATGAATAATAATACACAATGAATTATCATCCGTTCCTAATTTAAACGTCACATCAATAGATATCGTATACCAGCAAACATACACACAAGCTTACCCACTCTACTGCTCTCTCAATTTTCCCTCATCCTCATTCCATCCACCTTTATTCCTTCTCCCCCTTTGGCCATCGCCTTTATGTTCTCATTCTCTTTCTCAGCGTCGAGCTGACCGGAGCAGCAGCAGCAGCAGCTTACTTCTCGAGACGCGACAACGTGATCTCTCTCTCTCTCTCTCTCTCTCTCCCTCACTCTCTCTCTCCTCTGGTGCGCCGACGCCGTCACCTTACGGCGGAAATTTGCTCTCCTCGCCGGAAGTACTTTCGACGACAAACTGGTTCTGGCCGTTAAGATAGAGGACGACGAAGACGATGAGAGGAGGGGATCGACATTGGTTTAGGCTCGCGCGCGAGAGCGCTAATTCGCGCGAGATCATAAATGCCAGAGGAGGGAAGGGGGTACGTGAGTGCGCGCCTCTTAGTGGCTGTAACCGCGACGTCTTCTCGCATTCTCGCAGGGAATGGGTTGTAGGGGGGATGGCTTCATTTGGTACGCCCTGGCGTGCCGGCGTTGACGAGAGGACGCATCAATGCGTATGACGCGATTATGATGCCATCGACGTCTATCCCCGTTATACTCTCTCTCTCTCTCGCACACTCTCTGTCTCCCTTGCTCGTTATTACGAGCGACTTATATTTGAGCCCTTTGATAAGAGGAAGTGAGATGAGTGGGAGTAAGGAGGAAGGATGTTGGAGTGGAATAGGTCTTCGATTTTGGAGAGTGGTGTGATTGGAGAGAGATGATTTTATGGCTCTGATCTGAGTGATTTTGATGGATAATGGTTTTGGATTATAAGTCGCTGGTAATTGGTTTTCGAAACTAGTATGATACGATGATCGAAGAATCTAATTAGAATACTTACTATCCTGATTTTAGTATAGATATAGATTTATTGACTTTATCTTTTTTAAATTATTCTTAGCTATTGAAATACTCCTCTACACCATCGGATATAAGTTGTTACTTAAGAATTGTACAATTCTTTAGGTACATTTATAATATTATAAAAGCAATTGTAAAACTATTGATCCCACAAAATCACTCAATCCTTTTCTATTAAAAAAATGATGTTCTTACTTGCAATGAACGCCTATGGCGACACACACCGACCCACTTTTCAGTCTCTCTTTTTTACGACTGCCTACCTGTCTCCCTATCCCTCTTTCTTCATAAACCCGCATTTCGCGCACCTCGAAAACGTCCCCATAAACTAGTCTCTTTCGCTCTCCTGCGTCCAGTCAAAGAGACAGAAAGAGAACCGTGGTAGCAGCAAAGGCCAGCTCCGATGCACACGCAACCACGCGGTGCAAAGTATGAAGTATTGGTCGCTGTACGTACACCGCAAAAAAGGAGCGTCCAAAAAGTGCAACCCACCGCAGTCTACCTTTCTCTCTCTCTCTCTCTCTCTCTCTCTCTCTATCTATCTCTCTCTCACTCGGTAGCTCGCTTGCACACGTACTCACGGCTCGCAATGGCCTTCGCGTATACACGTACCTGTCGCACTCGCCCTTTCGAAAGCGCGCATTGGCCAATATGTCGGTCAACCCCTAAATCACCGCGATTTACGATCGAAGCCCGAGCGCGTCGATAGCTCTTTTCCTCTCTCTCTCTCTCGCTCTCACTCTGGTTCGCGCTCATTTTCCGACTTGCCTGTGTACATGGTTCCCTCTCTCTCACACACTCGCTCGCTCGTACTCGTTCGTCACCCACGCGCGAAACAAAAGCAACCGTAGTGCCACTGCTAGATCGAAAATCGAGATTTTTACAGCTTCGATTTTGGTTCCCGAGGGATGTGGCCGCGTTGCTGTGTGCTTCGTTCTCTCTCGCCCTCGCTGATTTTTATTTTTGATTTTCGTTTTGCACTGTGTTGCATTTTTCAGTCCAGTTCCACGCGCAATCCCTTTTAGTTACGCTGCCTGGGCTCGTTACAGTGAAGTTTAAAGATCAAGCGTTGAATGAAGATTGTGGAAATCGTTGATACACTAATAATATTCTATTGCAAAGCTTTAGATTGCCAAAGGACCGCAATTGCAATATAGGCATTAACTTGTGTATTGCGTTATATCTGGAAATAGTATGTACATAAAATTTGGCAGCAGAACTACGTATTTATCGACGTTCAAATGCTGGGCTACTAAAGGTTAATCATCAATTTCACGAGTGATGGAAATGTCAGCTAGACGAAAGATGAATACGCAGTTCGGAAAATTATATTTTTAACGGTCGATGCAGCAAATTACTTTTACAGCTTTTCACATAAAGGTACACAATTTTTTAAAATATGTAATTCGAGTAGAGGTTAAATTGATATATAATTCAAAGAAATTACATAAAAGATATTTGTCACTTTATCATCACTTGCTTTTGGTATACAGCTCAGTGTGTACATCTTCCGATACGATACACAAACAGAGCAAGGAAAAGGCAACGAGCCGAGCAAAAGAACACGACGACCAAATACAGGGTGAAAATCGGAAACAGATCAAGTGATGCGATTATAAAGTATGGAGTAGACGGTGGAGAGGTAAAAGCCAGGAAAACTTTCGGTAGCGGACAAGAGGGAAGAGAGAAAGAGAGGGAGAGAGAGGGAACACATAGCGTCGGGAGAAAGAGGACTAAAAGAGACCCAGATAGGAGATAAGAGAAAAAGGCAAAAGACGGAAAGTGGCGAAGGTGAAGCGAGGAGAGTGAGAGAGCAAGGCGAGGCAAGCCTTTTTTCTCCTCGTCGTCGTCGTCCTCGTCCTCGTCGTCGTCGTTGGACACGATGGGAGAGGATAGCGCGCCAGAGAAAGAGAGGGGAAAAAACACAGTGAGACAGAGAGAAAAGCCAGGCCAGCGGCCAGCTCCGGAGGGATACAAATTCGCGTCGATGCAGCACAAAGTGGCGTCCGGCACTTCTCGACTCATCCTGTCCCCGGCGCTTCTCTCTCTCTCACTCTCTCTCTCTTGCTCTTTCACTCTCTCCTTCTCTTTTGCACTATCTTTTTCTCTCGTTCTCTATCGCGCATTTATATCTTTTCTTTTTCCGAGCGACTCTTTTGCACCGTCCGCTCGCAGCCCTTAAAATTATCTCTGTTCTGCATTTAATTCTAAATCTGATCCGAAATACTGTCTCTGGTTTAAATGGAAATTATCGTCAGGCTATACGCAATTACATCGATTTTTTAATGTACATCTTGGATTACCATGCTTTGTAGCTTCGTTAGATTATTTTATTAAGAGCCATTGAAATCGAGTTTTTTCTATTTCACGCAGCATCCTTTATTAGGAAGAGTTGATTTAAACATCGACAATAATAAAGAGTTTAATTTTTCAAGTTACATTGTAATTTTTAACAATACTCTTTGTATATCTTTTATAAGCTTGAAATTCAGTCTTACTTTTACAAATAAATAGAAGATTCTTCTATTGGCTGGAGTAATGTAGCAATCTTAAATTATTTTAAATAATTGATATTTTCCTGCTTCTAAAATGACTAAAATTTATTAATGAGAACAGACATTGTATCAAGTGCAAAATTGAAAAAAATTATAAATACGACAATAATACTGAATCTTTGTCCCTGCTATTTACAGTTTTTTAATTAAATCTAAATTAAATAGTCAAAAGAGCTTTATTGATATTAAAGATTCAAAACCTTAATTTCCTGCTTACATGTACATCCTAATCTTTCCCATTCACTAGCACATCAAAAGCGAAACCGAGAAAAAAAAAGAAGGATCATCGACCAGCCGAGACTTTAAGCTTACACTTAACCACAAGAGAACTTTAATATCGTCCCCACACTGGCCTACTCACCAACGGCCAAACAAACCCGCGCACAAAAACTACGCAAACCCCACATAATTCAACATCCACCCCCTCTACCCCCTACTCCCCCACCTTCGGGGGGATTTTTCGCAAGCCGCGGCACCGCAAAGCCCCCGGTGTGCCTTGGACACACGCTGCGCGCCGGCTGCTGGCGTTGGTCGTTCGTTCGGTCGCTCGCTCGCTTATCGATCTAGCCTACGGCTGCTGCTGCTGCCACCCCTGCTGCTGCTACTGCTTCTACCTTTCGTACCCCCAAAAAAAGGAACTTTCAAACCGCCCGCGATGCTCGCTTTTTCCCTCTCCCTCTCTCACTCTTCCTCTATATATATATGTATATATGTATAGGTGTATGTGTACGCGAGAGCGCCGAACTTTTCAGGGGATCGCGCTGAAAAAGCAACGCAGCTTAAGAGAGAGAGAGGGAGAGAGAGAGGCAGAAAAGATCCTTTGAGGGGGTTCCCTTTCGAAAAGCGCGAGCGTGTTCGTAAAGGGGGACGTTGATCTTTAATGGCTCCGGATATTTCTGTAGGTTTTCGCCTCCTGCTCACTCACTCTCTCTCTCACTCTCTTGCACACGGTGCGCACTTTCGACGAGCCGGCCGATTGTATAGACGCGATGTTTCTTTTTAGCGATTCATCAGATGCAATGGCGTACATACCAGCATTGCGCGCAATAGTTTCAAACGCATGAAAGCCTCCTGGATGAGTCGCGCGAAGTTCAAAGAGTGCGCGTGCTTTGCGCCTGCGAGGTTTTTGAATTTTTTTAATTTCACCTGATTATCTTGGCAATTTGCAGCATCGAGAGAACTGCTTTACCTTGGTTTAATTTATGAAAATGAAGGTGAAGATAAGTTTTGCTGTGGGTTTTTGGAATGTAAAGGTCTATTTGGGAATACTCTATTAAAGAAATCTCGGTTCACGTGTATGCGCAAATTTAACTCAAGGGTGAAGATTTATGAAGAAAATTGAAAATCAAATTACTTAAGCGATTCAAAATAAAACTTATTTATAACCATTACTCATGAAAATATATTCTACGTGTAGTTATGAAAAATAATAATGCAAAATTTAGTAAAATATTCTTAAAAAAAAAATTTAAATTAAATTGAAATGTATTTATTTTACAAAATTAAACGATAATCAAATTTGTTAGTTCGGTATTTAAAATAATTCAATTAAGCGGCCATGTGCTTTCACCCGCACAAAGCAATCTCCCGCCCCCCGGTGGCTGTCTCTAAAACAAAACCGTACTTCTAGGAACGCAATAATTCGGAATGTTTTAATAATTCACTACGAATGTAATTCTTTATCAGCGCAAAAGGGAATATTGCTAATGTATTCAAATTACGCAAACGTGTGTCGAATTAATTTTGTTATAAATTACTTCAGTATCTGTGGCATGAATATGTATATTTCTCGCTTAGAAAGGCCGCAACTAGTACACGCCTTGTGGCGCGGCCTGGCGCACAGAGAGGGAGAGAGCGAACTCTGAATTATCAGCGCATCAGAAGAAAATTTATGTACGCGCGCTGGCGCGTGCTCTGCCCTCGCTATAATATTTACAGTGATTCCCAAAGCTCATTAATAGCTTCAATTAGTCAACGTCTCGAATAATCGCGCGATCCGTAAACAGGAGAGAGAGGGGGGGAGGGAAAGAGAGAGAGAGAGAGAGAGAACAGTGACTGCCTAAACAAATCTCGCACGCGTGTCGCGCTTTTCCCTCTCTCCACGTGAAACGCAGATTTGCCTCCCTTGAATTACGGCCCGAACGACGCGTGTACTCGTGCATAAATAAAAACGTAATTCATCTTCTTGCCAGTGGAGCACCCTAGGGATTTCGGCTGTGGTGTCATTACCGACGGAATGAGCGGTACTTAGTAATGTATGTAAGAAAGTAATTGGTAGATGATTATCGCGTGATCATCGCGGTTTCAGATACACAATAAATTGTAGTTAAATCCTTGAAAAAGGTATGTGGGAATCACTTGTACTTAAAAGAGTAATTTGTATTGCAAATAATAATTATGACTAAGAAAATTTTCCGGAAATCATATTTACTCAAGTATAATAAAAATCAGTAATCTTTGTGATATTTTTTACCTAGAAAACAGCAAAATCCAAATCTATTTTTGAGAACAAAATTATTATTTTACGTTTCCACTTTCGTAATACCGAAAAACTTTTAACTCTGATTAGTAGTTGAACTTTGTTTATTTCAACCTTGAATATATCCGAAGGTCATCGAAAGTCCATTAATCCAGCCGACAATAATTTTCTTTTCTGACGTTTCACATCATCTACAGAAGATATAAACAAATACGTACACCTGCACCATTCAAAACCCGTAAACTCATTAACGACCTCTTTTATGTCCCGACCGAGACGCGTACATTCATTTTCGCCTTCCCGCTGCCTCTTCACCGACCCCCTCTTCCTTTCATCACTCCACGAAAAGCGAAATCCTCCTTTTCCGCGTCATTAATTATCGTACACGCGCGCTCGCTTGCGAAATATTATTAATTACGTGGTGGGATATATTCAGGTGGCCTCCGACTATGACGACGACGTCGCTGCGCAAGAAAGTATCTCTGAGGTTTTGGGGCTCGAGTCTCGCTTTTTGTCGTCTTTGCCAACCGCCGGCCTTTACGCGGCCGCAGCATTAACATAATAAGCAATTAATCACGGGAGGAGAGTTGTGCGCGTGCACGTCACTGTCGCTCGCGAGCGGTTTTAAGAAGCTGAGCAGAGACGAGAGGAGATAGAAGGTATAAAGTTAAGGAGACGAGCCAGCCGGATGAGAAGAACACGTTTGTTTGATGGGCCAAGTAAACATGAAACTGATGAGGTGAAGTGAAACGATGAAGGGCTCCGGTTTACATTGCAATTTAATTTTATAAACGATCTGAACGCGTTAATGGCAGCTTATTTTATTATTGCAAATAGTTGCATTAAAATTCAATCAAACTTCCTTATTTTTGCTTATGAATACTGTTACAAAACGAATTTGTAAATCCATTCGTATTGAGAATCTCTTTTTACATATATACATATATACACACATATATATATATATATATATTTATAATTAAAGATCGTTTAAAAGATACACAGACTACACTTCAAAACTCTATCTTGGACTCTATTTTCGAGTTACCGACTGTATGCATGGATTTTCATTCGGGGCCGCAGCTGTCTCTTAGCCAATTTTTGTAATTCAGGCGCGCTTGTAGACGTTCTAGTCGGCTGAGACATTCATTTGAAGTGTTACCATAGTAACAGTTTGATTTGAAACAGAACAAAAAAAACGGAAAAAGGGTATTCTCTTTCTAAAGCTCAATACATTCGGATCTATTTTCTTCTGTAATGGAGAGTCTGAATATTTGATCATTATAAAATAAAACATATTATTCAACTCTTCTTTGAGATTAATTATTTATTTCCCTAACAAATACAACGCTCCACAACGGTTGACATACGCTAACGAGCGTTTTCGTGATCGATGTCAAAAACCTTGTACAAAATGCACTTTAGTATGTGAGTGGAAATTCAAAACAGGATCGATATTTACATCCTGTGTCGCAAAATTGAAGTTCCTCTTCCGAAACTGTTGTGAAACAACACTTCATAACGTATCAACGAAGTTATAAGGGGGTAAAAAATTTATCGCAAGGGTTCTCACTCAAGTCTACCTCTGCAATACCTGTGTAATAAATTTTCAGAGAAATATAGAAAAAAAGGACAAAGTCATCTGATATAATCTTAATTAAAAGCCTTATTTCTATGACCTTTATATCTTTCTCAAAAAAGTCAGGGACACGAACAGACATTCTTCAACTTTCAATCTCCATCCTACCTCTCGGAAACGCTTACTCCCTTCCCTCAATCCTCTCGCTCGCTGGGCAATGAAGTATACATTTTTCAATTTTCACATTTCAATTACCGTCGCTGCCGCGTAATCCGGCGAGTGATGGGCTACCAGCACACCAGTTCCAGCACCACCAGTAAACGTCGCCCGACAGCGGCGAACGAATTGAACCAGCGGTGTGCCCCTCTAGAGCGACTAAGCAATAATTTGGTCTTACGGTGCAGTTTCTTTGCGGCCGAGTCGTGGAAGAAAAGAGGATTTCCGGCTGGCGCGCGTGCAGGAAGGAAAAGCAAGAGGGGAAGAAAAAGAAGTCAGGACAAATGGGGCAGAAAGGAAGGAAGGGAGAGTAGACGGAAGAATCGATTGAGCAATGATCTGATGCGTATTAAGCGTTTGGAGCGATTCTTGAGGCAGAGGGTGAAGGAGGTGCTGGGTTGTTGTTCCAAGGTGGATTCCAAATGGACAACGTCATTGTGCCCGGGGGTGATAACTTTTTGTACGACTGATGTCGATTATGCGGCTGCACAGGGGAATTACGGCCTCATCATGGCGCGCTGTTGTTATTGTGCCAGGTTATAATGATGGTGCGAGGATGATTCTTGCGAATCGATTTATTTAGTAACAGTGTAACGTACTAATCGAATGGAAGAACATTATCATGTATACTGTGTATTTACAAATGAAAGTGAACTGCAATATAGACCGTGCATGATGCAGTAGAATATCCTCTTAGATTCTGGTGACAGGTGTATATATACGTGATACTTATTTCTTTACTTGTTTATTTTTATCATCAATGTCGGATCGCAAGGAAAATTTTGACACGACCATACATTACTATTTTAGTGCTGAGTTGTTTCAGGGATTTTTTCATATTTCAATTGAAATTGTTTGAGAAGTAAAAAAGACCAAGTATAGAAACCTTTACTTTAAACAACAAACCATTCATTAATTTTTATTTAGTTTTTTTTACAACAAATTGACTTGTTTGAAGCAGTAATAATTTTAAAGCAAATAATTAAGAGAAAAGGAAAAGATTGTCGAGAGAACATCCTGCTGCCTCTTGAGTAGTCTCACTAACGTCAACAGCACGTTTCGCGAAGAACTTTGTTTCAAGATCCAAATAACTTAGCCCCTTGTCTACACGAGTTTCCCCCTCTCTCTCCGTACGCAGAAGTTCGTTGCTCTTTTCACGCCCTCTCTTACTGCTGCCGTCTTAAACACTAACTTAATACTCGCACTTACTTTGCGCTTAAATATGATGTCACGCGAGAGAAAAAGGATTCAGCGAATTGATCCTCTTCTCTCCGCTAATACCACTTTCCCATCTCCATCGTGTCAGTCAGAGAGAGAGGAAGAGAGAGAGATATAGAGCGAGAGAGTGAGGAGAAATACAGAGAGGAAGGAGGGTAAGTGTGCAGGAGTACGCGTGTGCAAGAGCTGAAAAATTGGCCGTCAATTTCTGATTGACAGAAGCCGGCGAATCCGATTGACTCCTACAGCGCAGGCACGTGATAGAAAGATTGGGAGAAGGGGAGGTAGAGCGAGAGAGAGAGAGAGAGAGAATGGCTATACGCGAAGCTCTCTGACGTGTATTCAAATGAGATGGGGAGGGAGTAAAATGTGCGCGATTTCAGTAACCGAACAAGACAATCACGTACGAGACGGGAAATTCGGGCTGTGCATGAAATAGTAATGAACGATAAAGCTGTAGATCAGTGCGAATGGTAATATTGTCAGAAATACTCTCAAACGTTGGGAAGTTTAAAACACTATTGTTCAGTTAATAAGACCACTTAACAATAAGAACTAGTAATATCCATCAAATCAGTGAAATAATGTATTTTAGTATTTGAGTATAAAACAAAAAGGATATATTACTCAAAACCCATAATGAGTTGAAACTCCAACGTTCTCACCGTGCAACGACAAAATTTTGACAACACCTCTGAAAACTAATCAAGATTAGTACCTCGTTAGACCCCTTAGCAATTTGACGAAAACCATAAAAAAGCAGGAAACAAACCCAAGAGCAATAAATTGCCGGCAACTTGATCACACTATACTTCCAGAGCAAAAACTCTCGCCGCCGTCATAAATAACCGTCCACAACTCTCTTTCTCTCTCTCTCTCTCTCTCTCTCTCTCTCTCTCTCTCTCTTTCTCTCGCTCTCTCTCACACTCTGCCCGATATCGCCTCAATATTTTCGTCACACGTATATCCAACTTTCTCGCAGTGCGCGCACTATCCTCTTCACCTACGTTCCCCCATTTCATTCTTCAAGGTGTCCCCCGTGCGCGTCGCCTTCATCCCCGGCGTCTCGAGACACTATCAGCGTCCGCGACGTTAATTTTTAATAAAACAGACGTACTCGCACATATACCTATATACATACATGCGCGCGAGCACAGAGAGAAAGAGAGCGAGCGAGAGACGTAGAGAGAAAGCTCGAAGAGCTGGCACTGGAGGAAATAAAGAACGAAACGGATGGGGCGAAACGAGAAGTGGCGAGGAAAGAGGAGAAGCTCGGGTATTACCTTGGGGAAGAGGCCGCTGCCTAGGTGTGCAGCAGCGGCGGCGGTGGCGGCGGTAGCGGAGTGCACATTCAGCAGCCGGCGTTCGCCTTCGGAATATAAATTTGCAACATTATCGCCTCGGAGAAGACGTCACTCGGCTCTTTTCTCTCTCTTTCTCTCTCTCTCTCTCTCTCTCTCTCTCGCTCGCTCTCGCTCGCTCGCTCTGCTCGCACCCCCAGACGCCTCCCCGTCTGGGCCGTTACTTTCTCCTCCTCCCACTCTCTCTCTCTTTTCATCTTTCTCGCGCGCTCGCATCGACACCTGAAAGGCTTGAGGGGAAAGGCCGGTCGAGTTTATCTTAGCCGCCAGTTGTATTCCACGTCGGGAAATAGAGGGAGAGAAAGAGAGAGAGAGAGAGAGAGAGAGAGAGGGGCCGCGTCGGCGGCGGTGGTGCACTTTTATCGGATGAAAGTAGCAGTTGCCTAGAATTTTTTTACTATCCCTTTCTCTCTCTCGCTCGTCTAACTGCTGAGCGGAGATGCTTTTTTCGCCGAGACTCTTCACGAGGGGTAAAGCGAATTATTGTGACGATTCTGCAGACTTCTGTTTATATCTTCCTGGAGTGTCTCTTTTCTTTGATTTATTTGTTGGATAGGAGGATCATTAATTTTCGTTCGAAGAAATTTTTTTTATGTTGAGAAATGAAGGGGATTTAATTTTAAAAATTTTACTACCAGGTACGCATAATTTCTGCAGTGTTTGGAAAAATAATTATTTTGATATAAAAATTTGATAGTGGATCATCTCATTTTATACTACAGAAACAAAGGATTTTCCTAGAATTTATAAATATTGCTTTTGAGATTCTGTCGAAATTCATGACCGTCAAGATAACGTAGTACGAAAAGATTACAGAAAATTCCCCTCTGTGATCGTTAAGATCTACTGATCCCCTGCAAACACGAATATCTTATCAAAGCAAGGAAACATTATTCGAAATATCAAATTAGGCGTGATCCTTAGATAAAAGGAATTTCAATTTCATTGTCAGCGAAAAGGCCGTAAAACGTTTTCCGCGTCTAATTTTTTTGTCTGGTGATTTTGATAACGACGAGATCAATTTATAGATTGTGCTAAAAAGCGTTTTCAGCGGATGGGGCTGGCTGATTTCTTAAAATAATGAATGTTTGTGTAAGGTGTTAGCAAGAGGCTGCGAGGGTAAACAGTGGATCCTGACTCTGATGGAAATTGGAGAAGAAAGCGCGGGGTGATGTCTAAGGAACGGAAAGATAGAGATTGTTCTTGAAGCGCGAACAGGAAGGAGAATAAATATTTTGAAAACTTATGAAAAATTTTACTTAAAATTGTTTTATCGAATGTTCGGCAGAATAATATTCACTGAAAGATTTCATGTTAGTTATTCCCTAAGAATAGAATAATAGTTGAAAGTTCATAAATTTGTGAAAACAATACGCTTTGTAGTGGGCAATAAAATCTAATAATTATGATTATACTGCGAGAAACTAAATCTAATTAACAATATTTCTGTATTCATCAGACAGAACAAGCAGCTTTGAAATTTCTCCAATATTACATTGTAATTATACACATATTTAAATAAAAACAATGCTCAATTAATACCTATAACCGAACAAAAGATTTATAGGTCACGAATTTAAAGCGAACCCACCTCACCTAATCCAACACTAACTCGGCGACCCGACATTCCCAGAAAAAAAGACGAACCTCCGTCGTTCTCGCAAAAACATCCCGCTGGATGCAGGAGCACGGAACGCGTGGGAAAGTGCAGCATTGCTGCCGCAACCTCGCAACCCAGAGAGAGAGAGAGAGACAGCGAGAGCGTGGGCTGTCATGTCGGGGTTTTCGCGACAAGACTGATTGCTTGCATTGATCAGCGTCGGGGCTTGTAGGGGTTGTCAAACTTGGCCCCCCTCCTCCTCCTCCTTCTCCCTCCCCGGCTCCGCACAAGCGCATCCTCCTCTGCTCGTGATTGTACACGAAAGAGAGGGGGGGGCAGGGAGGAAGACGGTCGCATGTGATTGAGTAACTCAAACCTCGGGCGCGCGCTCACAATCGACCGACTTTTTTTTTCTTTCTTTTTCTTCGAACATAGAGCTACACGCGCGTGTTCCTTTGTCCCATTGTTTCACGTTTCGCGGCGTTTTTTCAATTCGTCGGGTTGATGAATTAATCGCGCGAATAAGTTACGCATACGGTGGCTCTGGGAATAAATCAGTCGCGGTTGGAAAAGAGTTGGTGTGATGTAGGGATGGATTGATCGGTGTGTGTCGTCTTTGTTTCGGGGGTGATAAACATGCAGCGATGCGAGTGACGGGGAGGTTACCAGGTTGCTCGTCGATATCTTTGGTCGTTTCTTTTTATTTTCGAGTGTAGTTTGTCAATCATTTTTGATCCCGAAAATATAAGGGTTTTGGGAAGGTTTTGAAGAGTCGTTTTATATAAAAATGATTAAGTTCAAAAGAGATGCTAATACTAAATTCGTTATTTATTCCGTAGTTTTTAAAAATTTGTTTGTACATTAAGTTGCAGAAAACATAAAGTTTCGTGTATCAATAATTATATAATTATCAATAATTATTGCATAATAAAATACACTCAAACCAAGCAATTGATTTTAAAATTATTAAATACAATTTAAACGGAACAGTTATTCTCCAACGCATAAGCTTAATGTAACGTAAAAATTATTCCCGGCTTTGAATACCGATATGCCCGAACGAAATGATTGCGACGAAGCAAGTTTTTCCAACCGATTCTCCCTCTCTTTTTCTCGCATCCACTTTCGTAATAATCGATATTCATTTGTGCACGTACCAATTGGATATTGATAAAATTCGAAATAATAAATAAATTCCGGATGAAAATCAGATAAGCGAAGTATTAATTGCGCTCCGTTAAACGGTAGGAAGGCGCGCGTGCAAACGAAGGGAATTTAAAAATAAACCGATAGTGTAAATCCTCGTGGCCTCGCGAGTGCGCCTATAGGATGGAGAGACAAAAAAAAGGAGTGAAAAAAATAATGATAAAATATTATCGTAGTAAATAAACGTATTAAGGGCACGAGCATTGCCAATATATATATATATATATATATATATGTACGAACGTGTTCGATGTAATAAAGTATAACAGTATGTTCGCTCTCACGTGGATAAATCACGTGTGGCTCGATTTTTCCCATCTCTCTCTCTCTTTCTCTCTCTTTTCGCAACCAAAGTCTCGACTCTCTGATCGCCTATGCTCTCTACACGTACAAATTTACAGGCACACAGCTGTGCACGGAAATCTCCGCAGGTTTAATTGACACCAGGAAAAGGGGGAGGTGGGGAACGAGAGAGATATGTCAACGCCGATCCGAAAAGCCACAATTAACTAATAGAGGTCCGAAGTGCACACTTGGCTGCATACATTCGTACGTGGGTAGGTATAAGCGTGGGTATAGACGTCGCGCGAGCGTGTGTGCATATATATATATATATATATATATATATATATAAATATATACGTAGCGAGAGGGAGGAAACCGCACGCTGCTGAAACGAAAGTTCGTGGGAGCGAATATATATGTGGACGTGTCTCGAATTTCATGTCGCTTGGTTCCTCTCTCTCTCTCTCTCACTCTGTCGTTCTCTCGTACAATCAGCGTGGATCTTACATGTTAGAGGGAGAGGCAGAGCGCGCGCGCGAAGGGGCGATAAGAAGATCGAACGGAATTTGATTACTCGACTGAATTATGAAGCGAGCCGAGCGAGACAGCGGAGATTGCGCATGCAAAACTCGTGCCGATAGAGAGAGGGAGAGAGAGAGAGAGAGAGAGAGAGAGAGAGAGAGAGAGAGAGAGAGAGAGAGAGAAAGAGAAGGAGGAGGCGACTTCGCTTGTTCGCAGTTGTGGTGGTTTTTTCCGATGGTTACTGTCTACGCTGTTTCGGAGGGGAGGAGAATGGTGTATTTCTTCTTTTTGGTTGTACCATATGTTAAATTCAATCTTTGTTTAGCCTTTCTTTGATTTTTGTAATTTACAACTAGTTCCAATATTGGAAATATGTCGATACGACTAATATGTAGCTCACTTAATTGTGACGGATCCAACATTAAAGAAAAATCTTACTGGAATTGCAAGAAAGACTTTATACAAATATTCCTAATACCATCATTTCGAACAGTTCTTAAATATCAAAGTTTCATCACAACAATTTATTTAGTTATTACGAAGACCTGTAACACATCAATATCCGTCGATTAGTCTTACCCACTGTTTTCGTATTGCAGAATCTTTTCATTTCATCGCAATCCAATACAAATCAGCCGAAGCGGCTCGCGACCTTCGGTGACAGAAATTAACGATGAAGAACTGCAGGCAACATACTCTGCGCGTGGCCTATCCAATTTTCCAAAGAGCTTGTAAGGCCCATGATAAATGATCGGCTTTAAAGCTAATCATACTAAGTGATTCGCACGCGGAACGGCATGCTTAAAAAATCACGTATCTAATGCGTAACAAATTACCATAGTCTAGCCCGCGCTCATACATTCACTCGAAATTCGTGATCAAATATTATGCTAGTCAAGGCAAGTTGCACTTTTCACAGATGCTCTTAACGCAAGAGTGTATTGATTTTACTGTTATTAAAAATAATTACTAGCTCATATGATATAATGAATATCGTATATACATTAAATAAAAAATACTTTACTTCAAAACATTCAGCTCAACTTTAATCATCAGGATCCTGATTAATGCATCGGCCTTAAATGTGCGGTTAACGCGAGATGGGAGGGAGGGAGGAGGCATAAAATTCTGTAAAATGGAACATCGATTTCGACAATCGAGAGAACGGGAGCAGCAAGCGCCAGCGCATTCGCTCGCTAGCTAGCGT
Organism: Torymus texanus; assembly: GCA_036873485.1. Classification (NCBI taxonomy): domain Eukaryota; kingdom Metazoa; phylum Arthropoda; class Insecta; order Hymenoptera; family Torymidae; genus Torymus; species Torymus texanus. The sequence goes on from JAYJLV010000046.1 coordinate 22,375,414, forward strand.
ACGAGAGGGGTAAAGGGAGCAAAAGAAAAAGGACGGAAGACAGATAGTTCGAGAAGGAGCAAACTCTGGTAAACCAGAAAGATTGATTGAAAAGTGGAGTAAAAAAACGAGGCAGAGCGTGCGCCCGTGCGAGAGAGAGAGAGAGAGAGAGAGAGAGAGAGAGAGGGAAGAGCAGGAGAAAGAGAAAGGCCGCGGAATAAAGAAGATCG
>JAYJLV010000046.1:22425872-22440011 GCA_036873485.1 Torymus texanus
CAGCCAATAGTTTTGGCAGTAGTTGAGCCAATAGTTTAGCCAGTAGTTTAAACTGCAGTTTTTTTTTGTAAGGGTATTGGTGATGTATTACAAAATTATTATTATACAACGTTAGTCTCTTTTTTAAATGATTAGTATTGCACGTTAATAAAATTAATGAACTTTGTAAATATAATTGCAGAACAAAAGTAATATATTATTTAGGAAACATGTAAACTTCAGCTTCACTGACATTCTCATGTCATCCCATAAACCGTTACAAACATCTTTTCTCCTGGAAAAATTCGATGACCCTCTCGATGTATAGCGGACGAGGTAGTATATAACAACTACATTAAATGTATTACACGCTTTATAACCTGTAAATGTTCACGCTTGCGCGCGCTCAGGTAATTACGATACCCTGGCGCTCCTTGACATCGCCAATTTCGCGGGGGCTTACATCGACGCTATACGCACGCCCGCGCGCGTACACCCAAGATCTCAAAATAATTAACGCGCGGGAGGAGAGAGAGAGAGAGAGAGAGAGAGAGAGAGAGAGAGAGCGAACAGGTTCATCGGCGGGCTTTAACCTAACGAAGTGCCACTTGCATGAAATTGTTACGATACACGCGTATCGCGTTTCAAAGTTCATCCTGCTGCAGCTCCGGATCTCAAATTCACTGTAAACGATTTTCCTATGTTCCCTTTTACGTGGGTAGTGAAAATTTCTTTCTTCCTTTGTTGAACAGTTTGAAAATTTTTGTAACAACTTAATGACGTTTTTAGTAGGGGTATCGATTAATTATCCTTAATGAATTAGGTATTGAAATAATTTATTCGTATTTTTAATACATTGGTATGTGATAATTGCATTTTATTAAACAAGTACTTTATTAAATTTTTTGTGGAAAAGAGGATTTATGTACTCTATTGTATTTGTGGCTGATTTTTAGTCTCGTTATTTATATAATTTCTCCTTTTTAAAGTATTATTAGTTTCGACTGCAAGTCCGTTATTGTAGTGAAATTCGTTGATAGTTTGTTGTGAGCGTCTTTTTTCACAAGCACAGTATAAAGTAAATTGATAAAATATTAAATTGTACAATAAAAATTATCGAACTATTCGTTAACATACCTAATAATACATATAAGTAGTAATATGGTATTTTTCATTCGAAATTGCATTTTTGTCAGTAATATGTTGCAAAATAAACATAACACCATTGTCTATTATGTAAACAATTTTTTTTAAACTATAACCATTTCGTTGTCAACAATAAAGTTATCAAATTCTCATGTGGATAAACTTCAATATTATAATAACACTCTTTCAATTGTAAAATTATATTTTTCGTTATAACATCAGATAGCATGTTCATGAATCAAGGAGTAAATGCACGTGCGGCAAAAATATACGATAGTCCTACATTCTACAAGAAAATTACGCTGTTCCGAATATCACGAAAAAAAATCAGTAGCAGCAGGAGAGAGAGTTACCTTAACTACGACTCGCTAGCTACTAAGCGTAGGCGAGAGCGAGCAAGCAAGAGCGAGAGAGAGAGAGCGAGTCTCGAGGTTATTGCTAACCGAGAATCTCGCGATTCCACGTGAATTATGAAGTAGCGGGAGAGCGAGTACAAGAGAGAGAGAAAGAGAGAGAGAACGAGAGAGCTCGTGTGTATACGCGAGCTGAGTTAATAACATTCCCAAATATTCCGGCGGCAGAGCGCGCGTACAAGGGAAAGAGAGAGAGAGCTTACACTCGCGTGGCACGTATTTCTCGCCTCGACGAAAGCCGCGTTCATTCGTGTGAGCGTGTATATCTCTGTATGCATGTGTGTGTGTGTGTAGGCTCTTGTGCGGCTTTTGTGATTTTAATGGTGTGTCGCTTTATTCTTCGAGAAGTCGTGTTCTGATTTTTTCCCACTTTTTTCCCCGCTGCGGGTGGGAAAGGGGAGAGAGGCAAATGATAGATTACGAAGGGTGGGATATAATTTATCCTCGGCTACAGATTTGGGAGAAAAGATGCATCTATTTAGGCTGTGACGAAAGGGGGTATTTAGATGTGTTAAGTTGCGCGCGGAAGAAATGTTGGAAGAGATTTTCATGTCTTAATTTTATAGTGGTTATTAATAGTAATGTGGCAATAACAAATGTTGAATTTAACTTATTTTCGTTTTTTTTATTTTTTTTTTTATGAATGTTAATACACAGGTAGTTGAAAGAATTTTTCTTTTTGGCGCATTTTCAATAGTCATTTAGGTCACAGTTCAAGCTCGAGCAAATAGTTTGAATAGTTTGTCAAAAAATTTAAATACAGCAAATCTTTCCTTTGTTTTTTCATATTTTTGGTTACGCGATTATTTAGAAAAATCATTGAGTTGTTCTACAATAGTTGTCAAATTATTTTTACCGTATTGTTGGATCGACAATTTTGTTGTAAGCAACATTATTCTTACAGAATGCTTTTAGAGCATACACGATTCAACCATTAGATATTTTTCAGACTAAGTAATGGGTTCATGTAAACAAAATGTTATAAAATTGCGAAATACTCTATAATAATTCTCGAAAAAGTTACATCTATCAAAAGCCAGCCAAATATTTTACGGTCAGAGCGAGAAAAAGAGACATTTATTTATTCTTTCGCATTTTTTATTACAAAGAGCCATTCATTCGTTTTATTTGCAACGAAAATCGTTCCGCGCTATATTTGCATGCATTCTAAATGCGATTACGAACAAAACCGATTCGAAATAAAATAAAAAAATGCGAACGCTCTTTTTTCATACGTGTGCATTTTTCTCCAATCGCCTCCTATTCGTGTATAATTTCGGCCGTTTTAAAATGCGTACACCTCCCAAAAAAAGGGAAAAAAATAACGCCGAAACAAACCCGACACTCGGCTATAAAAGTAAATCAGTCAATATAATCTGCGAGCGAGTCATGAGTGATTGATTTCTTTTCCGAAAATTTGCTTCCATTGAATTCACATTAAATCAGATAGTCGCTGTATATATATACACATACACACATACACGCACACAGCCAGAGCATCGAATGCGCGCACCTAAATCAAACGATTTGGCGCTTACGATTTTTACGCCCGATAGTCGAAGGCAAGCGCGCAATTTATGGTTATTTTAAAATCGTGTAATCTCGCTATCTCGTTAATGTAAAATATGAAGCTTGCGAGTGGAGCTCGGTTTAAAATTCTGAGCTGCGCCCTGGTTCTCTCTCTCTCTTTCTCTCTCTTTTTTACGCGGAATCCCGAGCGCGTGAGCGGATCTAATCTTGCGCGCAAGCGCGTAATAATTTAATGAAAAAATACGGCGCACAATTAAATGGCGTTCCCTCCTCGCTCTTTCTACCGCTCTCCGATAGGTGAAGTAATAAAAGTTACGCTCGGGAAATTATTCGACTCCGTGATTATTGGGAAACGTGCGATCGTTTAATCTCTCGTCGCAGTACGCGTGCACGAGCGCAAAAATGCGAAACATAGTTATTCGCGCGAGTGAGAAAAGTTTTAGGACGATTATAATAGTTTCGGGATAATTAAAATTTCAACTCGTCTTTGAGTGGTAATTAAAAGCCGCTTTGGAATTGCGTTTTTCAAAGCCGATAAAAGTTTAAGCACCGTTGAGAATATGAAGAGTTAATAACGGCTGCGTTTAAAAGAAAAATTCGCGCGTAAAATACTTTTTGTAGGTAATGTTACCTCGACTGAATGTTTATTCTAAAAATCAATAATGTGATCATTTTATTAATCGGATTTAATTTCTCGGTTAATCATGTGGCTATTTCAAAATCTATTAATTAGGTTGCTTGATAATTTAATCTCGTATAATTTTAATTTTGTTATTACGCTTACCTTTAACTCGAAAAAGTAGCCTTTTAATTATAATTTCAGACGTTATTTGCATAATTAATTGCTACTTTATAATGAGATGTAAACGATATTGAAAAATGCTTTTAAAATACTCCTACTAAAATAACGATCGAGAAAACAATTGCTGATTAGCTTATTATTTGTTAATAAAGCCTTCATTAGCGAAATTGACAATCAGTAACATTCAATCATGGTGTGCCCAGTTCATAAAATCAATCTCGACTTTATACAAGTCCACTTATCGTACACTTTTGACATAATTAATTGCATATTTAGCATTTTGCTACTGACTTTAGTTAAAAATTTTCATATATATTCGATTGCTTATACGTTTTCGAATACAAAATTAATTTAATATATATTAAAACATGTAATAACGTAGTTACATCGTTATAGCTTATTACAAGTTAGTGAAACATAAATTATTATACTATTACATAAGTTATTACAAGTTACTAATTACTTTACTGTCAAGTAACTATTTCTCAGTAAACGGTACACTAATAATGGTGATTCTGTTCTTTTCGTACTAATATACACGCCAATAAATATAAAATAATATTTTGCTTTATACCAGGCCTAAGGAAAAACTCCTGTTAATATAAAAATGAATAAATAATTAAATTTGCCGGATTAAATTCTAAATCTGACCAATTACGAATTTCCAGACTACTTTAGTCATTCAAAATGGTTATAAATATGAATGTATATGTTTTTTGAATTTTTACATGCTTATTCATGCTAAAAATATGTCAAGTGTTTATATGTTATAAATACTTGAACAATGCATGGTTAGAACAAAAGATGATAAAGAATCGATAAAATTTAATTTTCATACATTATGATACACTTTGCACAACCTTTACTTCGGACTCGTCAAAACAAACTGTTATTTTTTTGTTCCCTATTTATTATTATAATTATTTCTATATTATTCCAAATCAGTCATATAAATAACAAGCATATCAAATAACAAAATTAAATTTCTTTCTTTCCAAAATCATTAACTTCAAAAAGTGGCCGAATTTCTACCACATACATTCGAAATTCGACGACACATATTAGAAACACGCGACACGCTCTTGCCTCCATTATGCAACGAAAAGCTCGAAAGATCGAGGGTCAATCGGCCTGAATCCGTCGTCGTCGCATTCGTCGTCGTCGTCGTCGTCGTCGTCGTCGTCGTCGTTGTCGACGTCGTCGAGGCGAAACTGGATTATACCGTAGCAGCGTCGCCGCCGCGCGCCGTCGTCGGCATACCCTTACATAACAGTCGCAGAACTGTACGCGCGAAGGCAAAGTTTTTCGCTCGCCCGAGCGCGAGTTTATATGCCACTATTCGTCAATAAAAATTACACGCCCCTACACAAAACTTGGCGAAACTTTAGCCACCGCCGTAGCTGTCGTCGTAGTTGTTCTCTTTCTTTTTTTTATTGTTTTTTAACTGCCGAGCTTCTGCCTCCCTACGTTTACGCCAGCCTTCATGAATATTATATCGTTGTATGAAATGTAATGAAATTAACTTAGCTGCACTTCGGGGTATCCTTGAATTTTACCATTTGCGCGAATTTTGGGCAGGAATTAATTGGATGTGGATATAATTATTAACCGATCAACAATTGATTAGTCGGTGTTGAGCTGTGCGCATAATTGTGTCAATGATTAAGAGGAGACTGAAGGTTGTTTATAATAGAAATTATCTAAACAATTTGTTATAAGCGTCAAGTCTCCTTCGACGTTCGAGAACGTAACTAGTCGGAAAAGAATAACCAGCCTACATACTGTGCGCTCGATATAGCAACGCGATGTTAGCTTCGCTGTTAGAGCACGAGGCTTCAGATCCGTGGGATTACGTCTCGAGTCGTTGCATATTTTGCCACATATTTCTTTTTTGATATATATTATAGAGAAGCGATAAATAATAGCATTCAATTTACTTGATAGTAGGTAGGAAACTAAATAATGTACAATTCGAGTCTATATGTTGAAATATGTTTAGATTGACTTAATATTTACTTTGACCAGATGCGGAACATTAAGTGGTGGTTAGTTTAAGTTTGCATGATATAGTAATCGAAATTATTTATGAAAAGTAACTTACAGTCATTCTTCTTTTTCTAAAGATAAATAATGTCTGGATAATTAATTACACTGAACATATCTATTAGCAATCATATACGGAAACCAAATATCACCATAATTTTCTTCACGTTTTCCAAATAAAAAAGGGAAAAATTGTCGTCACATTTTTTGTCTCTCTCTTTCTCTCTCTTTATGTAATAGCGACAGCGGCAAACAGCGGAAACGTATAAGACGAAGGGTGGATGGGCAAAAATTGTGGTAGTTGGCGAATGAAGGATTTTCGAGGGACGCAAGGGGATGGGTACGGATGATCCTGAAAAATACGCGGACTATCGAAAGACACGAATCGACCTACTGACATGCATTCGCCTCGGCGCGCGCGAAACTTTTGCTCTCCGCGGCTCGTAAAATTCCCACGGATCGCACGGTTGACGAAAAGTAACGCCGGCGGGCGCTGAGAAAAAGAGTAGAAAACAATGTACTGGGAAAACATAATAAGAAACTTGTCTCTTATTCTGTTTACACGCGCAACTATTGCGCGTTTACACTTTTTACAGTGGGCCTTTCTTCTGCCGGGTTCAATGTTGTAATATTAAGTATATATGTACTGATACTTTTTGTTGCATGATATGAGTTTCATCGTACACTATATGTTGATTTTTTGTTAATCGTTCTTTGGAATAATATTATACGATTCATAAAATATTGTTGAAAATTGAATATATAATATATATTGTTTTACAGTTTGTGAACTTTTATTACGAGCACAAATAATTTGCATAAGTTTGGTACAACCTTTAAGTATGCGAATGTAAATATGAACTATATATTTTATGTGCCAACTTTATTTTCATAATCAAGCAATTGTGTTACTGGGTTACATCGTCATAACAGAATTTCTTATGGTAAAAGAAAATAAGTAAATATTGCTATTACTTGAATCAATATTCTTTCTGACAATAATATTTGTATTCCTCGAGCAATATTTTTTATGTTATATAAATGATATTTTATAATAAACTTGAACTGTTTGACTTTCTTGAGAAAACATTTATGATCTATGAAGATTTTAACAATTATTTCAAATGAACTGAACAAAATACGATTGGAAGAATATTTTTTACCCAAGTTATTTAATAAATTGCACAATCCAATGAAAATCTATCCTTTATGAAATTGTGAAAACAAGAAACACAATATTATCAAAAAATATCACAAATCATATCTTTCTATCCACTTCAAAATTTTAATTACAAGTATAAGATAATTTTCCTCGGTAGCTTTATAATCGCACACCACCCACCTCGAGCATCATCTACAATAAACCATTTCGGAATTCGCTAAGCAGCCAGTACACGAGCCAACCAACCGTTGAAAAAAAACCTTCGGGTTCTTTCCGATATTTACCCCTTTTCCTCCGATAACCGCTCGCCTTTGTGAAAAGCAGCAGTAGTAGCAGCAGCCTCTCTCTCCCTCCCAAAAAAGGAAAACGAAGAAAATCCTCGCGCACGACGCCTCGATCGTTCGTTAGTCGAAAGCTGCCTGGACGCAAGAGGCAGAGGGAGCGAAAGAGAGAGAGAGAGAGAGAGAGAGAGAGAGAGGGTTAGTGTGCAAGTAAGCCGCGCAAAGAGCCATAAATCGCCCGCGGCGCATCGCGCCGCCGCCGCTGCTGCCGCTGCTACAGGGTTAAGGATGTATCGGGTCGTACAGTCTGATTCAGAAGCGGACGCAAGCTGGTACGCGAGAGCGAGAGGAAAATGTGGTCGCATCGATTTTTTTATTTTTAGGTTCTTGGGAGCTGTAGGCTTTTTTGATGAGCTGGGTGTAGATGTGTGGCTTGGTAGATTGAAATGGCAAGGGTTGGAAATTTGATTTTGCTTGGTTCATGGTTAGTTGCGGTCTTTTTGGAATTATTTCGTTTTGAAGGTGAAATGGTTCGGATGGCATTGTTATTTTTTTTAAGAAACGTTTGTAAAATAAAGAATCTCATCAAAACTAGCGTATTTATATTAAATTTATATATTCCGAGGATAATAACTGTTTCAGACAATATATTTGTTTGTTTAAAAAATTAGTACACGTATCGTAAGATAAATAAGTGAAAAGATGGTTAAATTCAGATTTATTCACATAAAGGCATGATAAATTTGTTAAAATATATTATTTATTGTAGTAGATTAAATAGTGAAGAAGTAACAGAGAAGATAATATGCTACTGAATTAGTAGCAAGCCAATATTATGAAAATTAAAAGTTCTCCGTACTATATCATATACCTACATTTTACAATATTTTGCAGGGAATGAAGTATTCTACGAATCTTTCTATGACTAGTTGCATTTCAATACGACGAAATGTTTACGAATATTAATTTAAAGAAGACCAAAGGGTTCGATCAACATCTTGACTACTTTTGCCTCCTTTATACAACATAATATTATCGAAATTGTTAATTAACAACATAAAATTTGCGTAAATTTCATCAACCGTTAAGCTCCTTTTGGTAGCCTCAGAAAGTTCTACACTATAATATAACAAAAGGTTCAGTCAATGTTCCAGATATTTTTGAAAGTCAGTACAGACCTTCATGCAAATAAAATATTGAAATCTGATAAGATTTCCCACTAATACCAAGTCATCTCGATAGTAATTTTACAGTATCCCTTAGCAACCCCTTAACATCCAATTCCCAAACCCCCTGACCCAATGAACCCCTCCTATGGAAATTTCAAACCCTCAAATTCCTCATCCTTCGCAATCAACGCACCTGACTTATTGACGTTGACATTCTGATTAGCCGTATGGGCGATGGTCGCCGTAGCCTGTAGCTTGGGCGGCTCGAGCTTCTGCTGGGGCACGCTGTGGGCCGGTATTGGGCCCGGATTCGTCATCGTCGTCATCGTCGTCGGCATCATCAACGTCGACATCGTCAGCATGGTCGGGCCGGCCGGTGTTGCACCACCACTACCGCACCACTAACGCTATCTCTCTTTCGTTTACTCGTCACGAGTGTCCTCCTGAATTATATACCACAGACAAGTGTGTGGTTACTCTTCTACTAGTCGTTTGTTGCTCCTTTTATGATCGTAGTACTACTACGCACTCACGAGTCAGTCCACGCGGGCCGGGATCATCGGCTCTTATGATGTAAGACGAGTTCGTATCGTTAATCGCTTCTGACTGGATCACAGGTTGACGATGAACCTGCTGCTGCTACTGTTGTTTTCTCGTTCTCTTTGTGGATGTCTATCTTCACGAGGCTCGCATTACACTTGGAATAATTTCGAGTCGTCGTCGTCGTCTAGGGGAGGCGAAGCGAGAGAGCGGCGAAAGTGGAGAAAAGAGAGAAGATGATGGGCTCTCGAGACGGAACTTCGAGATGCTGCTGCTGCTGCCGCCGCTTCTCAAGTGCCCCGCGGCATAACTGCGCTCTCTCCCGAGATCTTTCTACTTGTCTCCTTCGCTCGTCTCTCCTTTCTTACTTGCCTCGTTCTCTTCTCCTCGGCGTCGGACAACTAAGCGAGCATCCGAACGTTGCAACCGGCTCAGCACCTCGTCACTGTTCACTAGAAGAATACCGGCGACTCAGGCGCAACTCCCTTCTGCGCTTATCTATCACCTTATCTCTCTCTGTCCATGAACCGATCAGCTCACACACTCTCTTCCAAGTCCTCGGCAACACTCCGGCAGCAGCACACGCGATTTCTAGCTGATCTACTGTACCGTCCACGCGCGACACGCGGCGTTCTTCTTCTTCTCTTTCCCTCGCACGCACACGGCACTATTCGAAAGCGCGAGAGAGAGAGACCGAGAGCTGATGCACGCGTGCAGTATCGTGAGGGGTGCGAGCGGCTTCTTTCCACTTATATATACGTGCACCTCTCTACGTGTGTAGTATCTTTTTCTCTCTCTCCCTCTGTATATGTATGTATACTACGAGGCTGGTGCACACGGACACAGCGCTTGGCTGCCTGCTCTCACTCTCTCACACTCTCTCTCTCTCTCCTCTATATCTACGTTACGTCACGTCCGGCCGAGCGTGGAGTCGGGACTCGTCTGGCGCGCGCGCTGCTCTCTTCCCTACTGCCGGGCTGCCGGAGCCGCCGCCACTACTGCTGCTGCGCCGTAGCCGCCACCGCCGCCGCTGCTTTTCCGCCGTTAGGGTAGGGGGAGGGTTTCGGTGTATAGAGGGGATGACGGAGGCGGCGGTTGTAGATAGCTACCCCCGGCCGTTGCGCGCGCCGCCGCCGGCGGTGGTGCTGTGCTGCTCCGCTGCTCTGCCGAACGCTTGCGGAAGCACACGAAGACGAGAGAGAGGCAACAGTCGCGAGCCGCCCTCACGCGACGGGGGTGAAGCTTGCGCGCTACGGGAGGGGTGGAAGAGAGGAGAGAGAGCAGAGTTACCGAGGACCGAGAGAGGAAGGAGAGTACGCGAGCGAGCTCTGTCGCGCTGAGCGAGCGAGAGATGACGCTGCTGGTGCTCTCTTGAACGAGAGACTGCGCGGTGTGTAGAGGGTTGAAGGGTGTATGTTGTTGAGAGAATTTGGGATTTTCAAGTTTTTTAATTGTTCATGAGAAACATGTGTTGTTTTAGTTGAGGTAATTGTATTAGGTTGAAACAAGAAGTGTGTTACAAGGAATAGTGTTTTTACATTTGCTGTCAGTTAGGAATTCATTTGTTGTGCGTTCAACAGTGTGATGAATTATGCGATTATTGTTGGAAACGGAAATTCACGAATCAATGAAATGTTTCATTCATTTTGTATAATGCGAATGGTAGTCATCTAACTATTAAAAAGCATTCAATATATCACTTAAGCGTTATATAGCGATGAAACTTAAATCTAGTCACAGTAGATTAAGTTGAATTTAGTCAGACCAAGATTTTAATCAATAGAAAGAGAACTATGTGAAAAACTGTCTATAAAAGAGAATAAATTATTTACAGAAAGCTTTTACGAACATTATTCATTTATCGTGAGTTAAATTTTATAATAATTGTTTTCAAAGTAGAAAAAATTTATTTTTGACGAACGTAGTAGCTCAGGATACAGTACTTTTTACTAAATCGATTCCGCTGATTTTTGGTTTGAAAGTTGCAAATGTTACTAACTATTATTAACATATTTACTAATTTTATTTTAATTTATTTTATTACGTATTTTTTTATTTTTCAGAATGATACTTGTACTAATTCTGTAGATACCACAGAATTATCAGTCGTTTCTTATTTATTTTGATATTAGCTGCTTTATCACATATTGATTTCAAATTATACATACTTAAAGCTTGAATGCAAAGATTCTCCATGCATGCATAACAACTTTGCAATAATAATTATAATAATATACTCGTAATATTGAATTTTCATTAATCATTAATTAAGGACGGTCATAAAATTTGGAAAACTAATAATGTTTCCAAATTTATGCAAAACATTCGAAAAATGTAACTTATAACATTTATAATTACCAATGCTAACACATAGTATTTGTAAAATTATTATTATTGAACTCTCATAATAAAGCAATACGTTCATTTGAATAATAATATTTTAATTAAGCATTTGATTTGGATGCAAGGAGATTTGTATAAAAAATAATTTATTATGTTCGTGTATCTGAGTGCTTGCACGCGATCTGTCATGAAATTAAAATACGCACTCGTAAAAACATATCAAATCAGTAAGCCGGCGATTCTTTCAAAATTTAAAAGTCTGTATCGATAATTTCATGAATTATGAACTTTTCTTCTACTAATTTATACTTGAAATTTCATTTAAAATTCAAAAAACAAACGTATTTAAGTCAGGTCAGGCCTTTACGTTAACATGCATAATTATTGTAACACTGATGAACAATAAGGTACCATATATTTACAAAATACATACAGAAACCCTGTAATTTTCTTTTGCTCCGTTTCCGCATTTCCATATACAACGACATATCAAAAAAACATGGTACAATCCCATGCAAAATTCAGCATCTCTCTTCTCCTACGGCCGTCGCCATTAAAATCGATGCTTAGTCCTTTGAAATAATAAAAACCCTGCCGAAACGCTCGAGCAATAATCCCCTCCGACGAGAGCAACAAAAAAAAATATACGCGCGCGCGTGCAACATAGCGGAAAACATCGTCCACGCGCGCGTCACGACTGATTTCCCGTTGTCGTCGTCGCGAATATTTCGCTCAGCGCGCGTATATGTATACACGCATATGGCTTCGGGGGGATAACGGCGTTTTGAATTTTCATGGAACGACGCGAGCGATGCATTATTAAAAATTGTACGCCCCAGTATTCGTGTGTATACGCGTGCGTATGTATGCGTGTATGAGAGCGGTATCAAGCCCGCGGAACTCCGACACGAGAATTAACATGTGTATTAGCCCCTCGTGAGTAGTTTACTTCGTACCTGTTGCCCCCTTTCGACCTACTGTTTTCTTTCTTTAGCTCCCACTTTATCTCTTCTCTTCTCCCCTCCTGTTACACGATTTTCTTCGAAAAGGGGCTTTTCGTCGTCTCTGTGCCCGATCGTATATATTTGTTTTTATGAATTGAGCTTGGGATTGGAAAAATGGATTGTTTTTCGTGGAAATGTATTACAATTTTTTTTTGCAGTTTTTGCTTTCTCGAAATGATTGCTTTGATCCAATTTTTTTCCTCGTGTATGAGTGCACGTTTGCAATAACTGGCGAACGCTTTTATCCACTGGAAGAGGCATGGCTTACTTTAGTTGTCTTTGAGGATAGATAAGATATAGATTTTTTTTCAGAATTAGTGGTTTTGCTTTGTATTACATTTTTGCCGATGAAAATCGTCACTATTTAGATAAAACCATATTAGTGCAGTAATAATCGTTGAAAACAGTTCGACCGAATAATAAAAGTTCATGATGACTCGTTCATCTGCGGAAAAGTTTACACAGGAACTTGGTCATCAGGCCAAAGTAGAAGTGACGTACGCAATTGTCTTATTCATAAATGATAAGAAAACGACAGCGGGGAAATCTTTAAAACGGAAGCGCTCTGTAATTGAAGCTATTCTGTAAAAGAGAAATCTGGAATGGATGATTTGAAGTAGCTCGTTTATATAAAACTGCGCGTGAATTTCCGAGATATTTGAGTTTACAGAATTGCTTGGTACTTATTCATTTATTTAGTCTCTAATGTTTGATTGGATTGATTTCCAGGAATGATATCTGCATCATTCTGCATGTCGTTTGTGATTTGATGTAGTTTTAAGGTAATTAAGATTTATTCTCTTATTAAATGAAAACATTTGATCTTCAAAAATTATGCATTTATTCTTATTGTTATCACTGGGAAAGAGCATTATTGTAGTTGATGAACTATAATGAAAATTATAATGGAAGAGTTTCTAAAGGCGATAATTCTAAAAATATTTTTTAAAAATTGAAGAAGAAGAAGAATTCAATGTGATGGATATACTTAAAATTTTTTAATTAATATGAAAAATTTATCATATTTTGCTTAAAATTCAATAGTTGAAGATTTCTGTATAATTATAATGAAGATAACGTTTATTTTTACAAATAAAAATATAAACTTTATTATAAGTCTCTAGTATTTGTTTATGGTATTAACGGCTTATAGACAGATTCACACGTATAGATTAAACAATATGTTAAGTTTGAAAAGTCAAATTTCAATGAATTCATAGCAGAGTTTTGTAAGCTATAGATCAAGAGATGTATTATTGGTTTAAGTATTTAGTACACGTTTTCCTACTTATCATTTAAAAATATACTAAACCAACTATTACTTACAAAATAATAATCATGGACGTAGGACCCGAATTTGGTTAAAACTAGAGTAAAAAATGACTAAAAATTTCGCATTTTTTAAGCATTTGATGGGTGATATATTAAGGGGACAAGCCATGGTTGATTCTGAAAAAAATGGTAGTGAATAAATTCCTTAATAACAAAGCCCATATATATTTTTCAGGGTAAAAATTTTTTTTATCATTAAGTTGTATAATTACCTATAATTTAAAACTATATTATGCAGGTGTTGGAGATTCTGACCTTGCAGTCCATTAGATTTAAAAAATCCTTCTGTATTAGAAGCTGGCATGTCATTGCCGCAGAAAATTTTTTTAACAAAGCAAGACAGGAGTCTGATTATTTAGGAGTACCTTTGTAGTTATAGCAGTTATAGAAAATGT
>JAYJLV010000046.1:22448899-22468899 GCA_036873485.1 Torymus texanus
TGTGGTATTTGTGCAACGCGCGCTACGGCGTCGGTATATATATGTGTGTATGTATAGGGGTGTGTGTGTCTATATATATATATATATATATATATATATATATACGTACGTACATATATATGTACATGTACATGTATATGCATAGTCGGTAGCGACGGCCGAAGTCCGGGAGAGTAGTTAGGAGGGTTAAGCATACAATCAAGCCGCGCGTGTGTATATATATATAAATACAAGAGAGCGAGTGAACGCACCTTGGCTTCTCTGGGTAGTAACAAAAGCTTGGGTCGTAAAACACTCGATGCGACGCGCACGAGCGAGCGTCACTTTCCTCTCTCTCTATTTCGTTTTTTTTCTTTCTTTTGTTCACGGCTGCCCGCACGTGTGTTGTCTTTTTTCTTGCACGAACCGTGTGTGTGCGTTTTTTTATTGTGAGCTGGGTGAATGACAAATATTTGCACCCGCGTGAGCATTGGTGTTGGTTGGTTTGGCTAAATCTCTCGAACTCAGGATATGGTGCGAGAGATTTAGGGTAGTCAACACTGTATCAAGCATAGCGGTGAGTGTAAGGGATCCTTTTATTTTTACACTTAGATTATTATTTATGGGAGGAGAATGTTGCTTGTCTCTGGTAAATTTGTTGGTGTCGTTTCTTTTTGCGATCTAATAAGATAATTCTTTTTGTTAATATTGAGTTTCCTCATGTTAGCATTGAGAGGTTTAACGAAATATTGAATTGGCAACAGTTTCGACTGTTTGTTGGCACCTAATCTTGTTCAATAAAACTGGTTTATTTTATGCCCTGTCTTGTGGTTTACTGATTCCTCGTTTTCTTAGTCGTTACACAAAGTCAACCTTCATAATTTTACATAGACTTAATTTTTTTTAAGATTTCGGAAACATCTGTTGATAATAGAAATATATTACGAGAACTTTATTTCAGTTGTTTATTGTTAAAAAAATTAGTCTACTACTTATTAATATGTACCATCATACAACTATATCACTAATAATTTAATGATAGTGAATTAGAGCTAATAAAATTAACAAGATGAAAATTTATCGTTTGATAAGAAACATTTAGTGTCTAACTTTTACGTTAAACTCGAAATGAACCACCATTGTTCTTCGCTACATACTACTGTAAACTAAAATGAAAACGGGTTTCAAATAGTTCTCTATCAGAAATTTAAATCATTTATCCTGCTAGTGAATTGACTGTAACATGATCCACTTCTATAGCTTAAATCCTTACAAAATTATTATTTCAAAACATAATTAAAAACACTCACAAAGCATCCAAACCGATTTACTTCCATCCCTGCGCTGTTTGGACGGTTTTCCATGCTCTATTTACAGGAATTTACGCTCGCGCGACGCTGAAAATGCTACGAGTTACACGTCTCGAGATCTCGCATGAGAAGGAGGGGAGCGAAAATGCACGCGCGCGTCTTGTTGACCGTATGGATTTAGGGAATTAATATTCATTCCGTTTCTCGCGTTTCCCCCGTGTCTGATACAAACCCGTGCCCCCTCACAACATCTTTATGCAGTGTGTATTCCTGGGATGATCTCGTGACAAATGAATAAACAGTTAAATCTACCGCTCAGCGTCTGAGGTGCTGCTCCGAGCGTCTTGCGCTATGTTGAGCGATTCTTTAGTGTCTGCCGTGGTAAACAGAGGATTTTTACTTTTCAAGAATAATTTGGAGATATTTTAACTCCACGAGAGGGGGCCATGATGGTATTTCTTTTCATATTACCTCGTGTGGCTTAATTTGGTGTAGTATTATTTGCATGATTTACTTTTTATTGACATTACTACAGTTTTTTAAGTGCAATAAATGTTTTTTAACTAAACTTATGAATTATTTATAACTTTTATTTTTAATTTAATTCTGACTCTTTTTATATCATTATATTCTGATATATCTTAACCCATATCGAAAATTTTGAGAAAAACTCATAACTTGCAAGTTGTGAACTGTTT
This sequence comes from Torymus texanus, assembly GCA_036873485.1. NCBI lineage: Eukaryota > Metazoa > Arthropoda > Insecta > Hymenoptera > Torymidae > Torymus > Torymus texanus. The sequence goes on from JAYJLV010000046.1 coordinate 22,450,887, forward strand.
CAGAGACCGATAAAAATTGATTTTTATTATTATTTAAGTCTGTACATTCCATTCGTCATCTAAATAATAAGAAAAGCTTTTCTTCATTCCTTTTACAGAAAAGATTTCAATTCAGTTTATCACATCAACAATATAGCTCTATAGCTATTTTCATAATAATGTTATATTTTTTCTTCTTCTTCAAAGCTTAATTCGTTCCACGTAAATTTCAGTCAAGCATAAACGACTCCAAGCTGTATTGTAATCCATTGTAACGCGAGTCCAACACAGCGCCGTTCTTTCGCGTACCCAAAACCATCGCGCACTCTGCGCGTACGTCCCCACAAAGCCGAAGCATCTACTCCCTGTCAAGCTTCTTGCGTCGCTCCTTCCAACCCTTCCACCCTTTTCCCTCTTAAACAACGCAACGTGCAAAGACACAGGGGGCCCGGAATTCACGACCATCTCTCTCTCTCTCTCTCTCTCTCTCTCTCTCTCTCTCTCTCTTCTCCCGCAACCGTTGCCAATCGCATCGCACCGCGAGAGAACAAACTGTCAGCGTGCGCGCGCTCTGCAGAGCACCGATGCAAATTCTCAACGAATCAAATTCGCGGTTCGCGCTCATGCTGCTCGCGCGCACACGCGACAGACAGTCGATTTCGTCCGCTAGGAAAAAGAGAAACGCGTTTCGCATTTCAGTCACGTCTCGACGCGCGTAGGTTATTTCTTTTGCGAGTTGCTGCTGCGTGTCGGTGTATGTGAAGAGAGGGAGAGAGAGAGAGAGAGAGAGAGAGAGAGAGAGAGATAGAGAGATAGGGGGGGTGAAAGGGGATGTGGGAAGATCGGGAGTGTAAGCGCCGGTCGGAGAGGTGACAATTATCTTTGACGCGCGCCGTGCTGCATTTTCTCGCGTGCAAGCAGCGTGTACGTGCGCGCGCACGTGTTGTACGTATATGGTTCGGCAGTTGTTTCGGGAGATTTCGTAGGGTGGTTGGGTAGTCGGCAGTGTACGGGAGGTGGATTTTTAATGCTGGCGTTGGGGGGTTGATTTGCGCGAGGAGATGGGATGATGGATGACAATGAAAGATTTAATACGTATGAGCGATATAGTTTTTTTTTTCTAGATTTTTATTGTTAAGAGGTTCATACTGAGGAGATCGTTATAAAAGCTTTATTCAAATCATTGAGGATATTACTGTTACCGATTTACATTTCTAATTTGACGATATTTTGGTATACTTTACTATTAAAAACAATAAATACTTTGAATTGTATGAATAATCATGCTCTTTAAATTATATCAATAAGTGAGAAGTGGTCGATCAGTAGTTACAGCTTGGCTTTAGTCAGACTGCACGCAATGACATTTTTAAATTATCTTACTTCTCTGGGTCACGAATTAATTTTCAGTGACCAAATTTTCTGTTTTAATTATCAACACTATAATAAACATTTGAAAGTCTAATTCTAAATATTTAATCGAAAATTAGTACAACTTTTACACGTAGAAAGAAAAAATAAAATACTTCTTCATAACAGTCTTACAATCTGCTCTGCGCATCCAAAAACATTCAAAACTCTATCTACCTCTTCTTCTCTATCCTCTTTGTTCCCATTTCGCTTCCTCCGTCCCTATCCCCAAGACTTCGCACGCATAGCCATTGTTGTAGCTACGTAGGGCGAACGACGTTCCGCCTGTCTGGAAACGCGAACTGCAGCAGCAGTAGCAGCAGTAGCATGGCTCCTCCCTAATTTTGAATCTGATGCGAAGTTACTGCACGCCGGCAAGTTGCTCTCGGGCTCCCTTCCTATTCAATGTCCCTAGGGCTAGTCTGCCATTTCGGCCGCCCGCCCGCGAGCGAGCGAACGCGAGATACCGAGAAATCGTGTACAAGTAGAAATTGTTCCGTCAAAAGGCCGTACGCGCCTGCGTGTAACTCGAAACTTTTACGTTTCGCTCGAGGCTTTAAAAGGTCGCCCGAGCGTAAAGTTCCAGTCGTTCGTGTGCACACATGTGTAAGCGAGATGAGAGAGGAACTTCGTCGTGTGCGTTGTATTATTCCTTCGTATTTTAATAATCGTGTGCAGTTGAATGGCGAGATTGTATTTGTCTTTTCAGTGGATTCGACAGTGATTTTTCGTGTAGTGAGTTGAGTACTCGAAGTACTTACAGGTTGTAGAGGTAATGGACGTTTTAGATAATAACGGAATCGTGATATATCAATTACAATTATAAATTTAAAGTTCTAAAATTAATTAACGCTTTTCTTATATATCAACGTTTAAGAAACATAAATCTAAAGTATTATTTAATAATTCTTTTTGTCTTGACTTCATCTCTTCTACATAAAAGCATCAATTAAAACTTGCTTTCATAATTTGTTTAAAGAAAGATATTAAAATCTGGAATTTCGATACCCATATTATGAATTTACCAAAATAATCTTCCAGTATCAATAGAACCAACGACACGTCAATATACTACTAAACTATCCTATAAATCAACATTTCGCCTCTCAACTTCAGCACCTCCGTGAACCCGATGCCAACTAAAAAAGGTTTTCACTAGCCGACGCTACAATGGACTTATAAAAATGTGAGACTCTATTAACTTTGACGGGCCGGATATACGACGCACGCGGGCAAACTTTTCGCGTACCAGGCATGAGCACTCATACGGCGAGTAACAGAGAGATTCCGGGAAGGTAATTTTTCTCAAAGCAATTCGGAGGCCCCACGTGTCTTGGAGAAACGCCGGAAGGAGAGAAGTTATGGTGAAGCATATTGGATAGGACCGCTAGCGTTGAATTTTGGAAAAAATTTCGTTGTAAGTGCGAGATGGGAAATTTGAAGTGAAAAGCTTCGGAAAGAATTGAGACTTCATACTTATTTACTAATTTCATGTTCTTTGTACTTTGAATTTCAGGAATTATGGTTAACAATAATTAGCTTGATCTTTTGTAATAGCCCAAGCGGAATATAAAATTATTTGGACAATTTAATGCAAATAATTGATCATTCTTATACCGAATTTTGATATTATTGTTTGCTTTTGAGAATATTTGAATACATTAAATAAAAAGTGAACCTACTTTATACACGTGAATATAATTTTAGTTACATAAAAAACTGCACTTTATTCGTTCAGAATTTTTCCACTGCAAAAAGAATTCAAAAACAAAATAACCAATCCTTTATTACACATCCAATACACCGACTCACTCTTAGTAACCCAATCGTTCCATTTACGCCTGTCAGCCGTCTATCCACATGTACACGGCAACCCAACATTGAACGCGTCGAAAGTAATAAACTCCGAGTCATCGCGCGCCGATCGAGAGCCGACGAACGCGCGCGTCAGTCGTACCAACACATACCTACACGACTAAGAACTTGCGCTGCCGTTTCATATTCATTACATCGGTGGCTATTTGTCACGGGGTCCCGCGTATCGCGCTGAAATACTGACCGAGATAGCCCCCCCCCCCTCTCCCCTCGATTGTACACGCGTATGTGTGTATGTATACGTAAGTGTATGTTCACGTTTCTTTTTTTTTCGTTTTTCTCTCTCGTGCACGCGTTCAGGTTACTTTTTTACGGAGGGACTAACGGTGATAAATCGAATACCTCGACTGCGAATATTTTAAGCTAGCGAGTCACGAAGTTGTTCTGTTCGCTGCATTTTTACCAGGGAGTACGCAGTTATGGTTGTAATTTTATATTGCTTCTTGAAAAAGTACGTTCAATATTGTACAGTATACTTACGTATTTATCCTTATAAAATTGTGACCTTCATAATCATAATTATCAATAATTTCATAATGAAATATAACATTTAACAAAAGAAAGCAGTTATCCCCAAGATTCCATCCCAGATTAAAAATGTTTGCGTGCCACAAGCAAAGAGCCAACCCCAGCGCTTACACAGCGTCCACATTACAAGTCGCACCAAATGTAGGCCGCAGCTCGTGAATTCACCCTGGAATTCTTTATTTAATCGCATTTAATTAAACGCACTTCCTCACTTCCCTTTCTCCCTCCGACCAAGCTACACAAGCCGCAACATACGTGTAACAAAGGCGCGATATCGCCCACGGGGGTAGCGCACAAAAAGTCAACGACGACGACGACGTCGAGCCAACACAGAAGCACACCCAAACGCGGTGGACAGCGAAAACACGACGTGGGAGGAGGAGGAGGAGGAGGAGGAAAAATAATAATTTCGAAAACCGCAAACACAGGGAGGTACGCGTCAGCGCTGGTATCTGCGGCAAAACCGCGCACGCGCGCATAGTATGTCACGCGCGCTCGCGGCGTTAAACACAACATTTTTCAGCAGATAAGTCACGTAAGTTTAATTATGTATATTACAGCCTGCAGGCGTTCTCTAGTGCGCAGAGAGAAAGAGGGAGAGAGGAGACCGAATACCGCATAATAGATACGAGGCGCGGACGAAACGAGACTCTGTGTGGGTGTAGGTGTGTACGAGCGTGATACTTTTAATTATGAATACAGCCGGTGTGAAATCACGCGGATTTTTGTACACGCGCGCTGCTTTTTTTGTACGGCTAAACATCGTGCGCTTGCTGATGCATTGCAAATTCCGTTTTATAGTTGCATTGATACGCGGGTGTTATTAGGTACTCGCGCTGGCTCAGAATAGTGTGCTTGGTAATTGTCGGTTGTCCTGGTGGTGGAGTGGAATTTGTCGAATATGGAATGTAATGGGGTTCTTTAGAAGTACGATTGTGGTGGTGATAAACGTGATTATCGTGAAACAGTAAACTCGGTAGCGTTGAAGCAGATTTCATACTAAATACTGTATGTATTTAATGAGAAAATTCTATGAACCATTTTTAGATCCACCATTAACTATTCATTTATCATAATGAAATCTGTAGTATTATATTTTATTTTATTGAAAGGGTATAATGAAATTTAGTCAAATTTCAAATCAGCTTTTCAAAAATACAATAAAATCAAATATTGTCATGGATGACTGTTGGCGTGAATATATAACTGTTACATCGTTGAATTTTACGAAAGCTGTTGGTATGACAACCACTTTATCATAAAATCTACTTAATTAACTTTTCATAGTAGGCTTATGTATTTCCGACACAAATAGCCATATATATTATATACATTTTACTACATACATCCATTCTATGTAGAAACGTATTTCCGCGTAAGTATATCAACCAGTATAATCAACAAAACCATATCCGTGTCTATTTTTATAAATTTCGATCGATCCACCTTCATTCCTTCACCGATTAACATCGGCCCTCAACTCCAATCCGTAAAATTAACGTCCACAAAACAATTAGCGATAACGTTAACATTCAACAACTACATACGCAACATTCGTATATGCAACGAAATTCTCCCAGCGACTGTCATACATTCGTTAACATATCCGCTCCCATTTTTACACCGGCAATAAAGACACAGCCACACGCTCGCCTTTTATTATCTCTAAACCCCTTCGAGCGATTTAGTACACGGTGTATCTACCGGTGTTGATCTATTTATAATGTTTACTTATGGCGCTTCCGGCCGCGGAATCGCTGCAATGGAAAATCCAGTGTCGTCGTTGCAACGCTCTCGCGAGTTTGACGTATATGTGCCTGTGCATAATTCAGCGGGAGCCTTAAAGTTTGATGACAAGTCACAAGCGCGCGTGCGCGCACGACTGTGACGACGTAGATGAATGGCTCGCGCTGCGCTCCGCGACTGGCGTTTAACGTGTTCTATTTGCCTTTTGTATTTGCGTTCGGTGAGTTGATACCGATCGAATCAGTGTAACTGATTTTATAACGAAAAGTTAGATTTTGCAGGGAGAAATCAGATTTGAGGAAATGTAAATGGATGCTTTCTACAGGGTATTTGTAAGACCATCTTTTTTAATTGTGAGCCAATGAATCGATGCTTTATTGATGCATTGTCATAGTCAAACCAAAAATGACTTAAAAAAAAGTTGTTTAACTACTGAAATGTTTTAGAGAACTTAAAATTATTAGTCTCAGGCATTTATTTTATCTTGATAATTACAATATCTATATATTACAACCCTGCTCGACCATTAAACCTAAAAAGGGACCACGAAAACCTCTCTCCATCAACTTACACAAGCCTCCTTCGTCCACCCCCCAAAAATAAAAGGAAACACGGCGTTTTAATAATTAATATCATTACTCATGCTCGACCGGCGTCACGTTATCTCTCCCCAAGTGCTCGCACCGGGCGAGAGCTTGTTTACGACTGTTAAGTTTACGTTTTGCACGTACGCGTAGTACGCTAGTTATGTCACTCTCACGATTGCATACCGCCACCGATGTGCGCGAGCTTTCGCAATTCGGGTAATGCATGCGAAGGTATTTTTTAGCATGGCGTGTTTTTTTAGGAGGAAGTGATTGAATTCGCTAGGTGTGAGTAAGTAGCTTTTTCCGAGCCTTTGATAGGAGTTCCTGGAAATACGATAGAGTTCTTTTGAGTATTTCAAACTATATTGATGAGAATAACTAGGTATTCGTAGAAGTGTGAGATTATGGTATTGTTGTAAAAGGAATGTAAATATTTTAAAGGTTTTATAAAAATATATCAGCTGGTACCGGTCTGACTAATCTTATAGGTAACTACTTACTCTTTATTTAAAAAGTGCATCTGCTATAAGTTCTTTGAAACTATCAAATTGATTTTACATTACTATTAACTTAAAAAATATAGTTTAAGCAGCTTATCGACAACACTGTTCGAGAAAACTTTTGGTCACCCTACACTCTTGCAAAAGTAATGATTATGATTAGCGAAACTTTAATCTTTTACGTAAAGTACACTACTTTACATAAACTATAGCAACGTAAATGAACTTTAAAAAGTTTTTCATTTTAAGATATCAAATACTTTAATATTATTAAATCTTTTATAATTTCAAAGTGTGATTTAAGTTTATAATTTCTGCTACTTTGAAATCACCACAACGCTGAATAATCGAAAATAACACTATTCAATAATTATTACTTATTAACCAATCAACAGCTTTCTTCATCAACTATCCGAATCTTTCTCTTATATACACACGCGTTAAAATTATCACGCTTGCACCTCCCAACCCAGCGATTCTCATATTACGAAACCTCCTTATATTCGTCTCCCCTATCTCCGCAAATGATTTCCCGTAAATCTTCCATATACCCACTATCCCAGCTTAAACGAGTGCTCGTTTTTTTTCCCTCCACGGTGCGGTCGCCTTCTGCAGGATTAATTTTATTTAAGAATTAAAGCCAATCTCACTGGGCGCGGCTTCGGGCCGTGAATGATGCGAAAATAAAAGGGGCACCGGGGAGAGGTGAAAAACAGAGGAAGGTAAGTAAAGAATGAAGTAGAAAAATATGAAAGTGGTGAAGGAATATTTCAAGCTGTTTTGGCTGAATGCTCGTGAATATGTGACGAGTGGAGTGGTTCTGTGTGCGAGCAATCGGATTATTCAATCCCGTTAAGCTGTTAGCAGTAAGTTTGGTACATATAAATAAGCGGTTTTGTACGATTTATAAAAGTTCTTTAATAGAGGTGAATTATTATTATATAACAAAATAATCGATTGTGCAGGAAGAAAGACAAGATATTCTTTTTGTTTGTTACCGTCGATTCGTGCTCGGAATCCGCTGTCTGATTTTGTCCTCACCGCACTCCTTATTCCGTCTGGTAATGGATTGAATCTTTGATGCAGAAAGGTCGACGTCGTCAATCTCTCCATGTTTCTGGGAAAGGGAATAAGGTACTTTAGTATATCGCTACTCGAACGAGGCAAGAAAACGGATTAGTCCAAGATTCCGATTTAATCTATTGAGAATTCACGGTTATATTGTGTATTGTGATCTGAATTAGGGTTTGGTTTCTGTTAGCAAAGCATTTTATTATTATATATACAATATTTGAAGCTTAACAATTAAATAATTTAATATTTTTTTGTTTCAGGTAAGTATTTCATGCAGAATATGATGCCCCAATTTGTAAGTAGAAAATATCATTGATTGTATGTCCTTACTATTGTTTCTTCAACACGTTAACGTAAAATACGTATTAAACATGATGAAAATATATTTTGAACTATCTTCCATTTTCTTGTTGTATGGTACCGTTACGCCGTGACGTATAAAATTAAAATAATCTCACCTAAAAAGATAAAACCTTACGAAAGAGCGATACATGAGCATTCAACATTCCTCATGCGTGCACAACTTCTCAATCGAATCGCGCATGAATATTACATTAGCGATCATTTGTTATTTCAAGAGAACAGTCGGCGAGAAATCAAGTCCGAGATTCATAAACGACTGAGGTGATGTTATCAATTTTTCGCCTAGTTCTACCTTGCGAACTCCATTGCGTATCAGATTCAACGTGCTGAAAAATGCGTGATCCGTGCAATTAAAATACGATCACACGCGTCTTTTATACTTTTTTCGAAATATAAACATAAAATAATAATAAAACTAATCTTTTTATCGTAGTTGAAACTTGTTGTCAATATTTCATTTATGAAATTTTGAGCAAAATTAAATTCAACTAAAAATAATTGTAACTAAAATGACAACAATCCCGTAACCTCCCATCCAAATCTTTCCAAGCACACATTAACCAAAGAAACTATTCTAAAAAAAACTCAGCTTTGCTTCATTTATCTCTCTTTGCCACATCCCTCATCACCTTAATCACAAACTATTCAAGGCATCCAAAATTCGTCACCTCAACGCTACGCGATTACCCCGTCCTGCGCAAGCCCTCCTGTCAACCAAACTCAATGAGGCAATATCTGGGCCGAAGCTCGCTCTCTCTCTCTCTCTCTCTCTCTCTCTCTCTCTCCACCACCTCCTTCTCCTCTTGCCTCCCCCATTATAATTCAAAGCACGATACCGCCTATCGCGGCCGCAGCGGTGCGCTGCGCATGCGGCTGGCAAGGAGGGAGAGTAATTAAAAATTAAAATGAAAAGCTCGATAAGCCCGTAATCAATCATGTCTCGCGAGCTGCTTGCGCATGTGCAAGGACGACAGCGAGTCTCTCCCTCTCTCTTGCGCGTGAGCGCGTTTATTACCCGTGTGTCGTGTATAGAAATTATGTAAATTTCGTGGCCGCGGGCTCGGCTGTGCGTTGTAAATCTGCGCTGTGGCTGAGACCTTTTTTCTCTCTCTCTCTCTCTCTCTCTCTCTCTCTCTCTCTCTCTCTCTCTCCTTTAATAATCCTTTGTGTTATCACTCGTGCGTGCGCGGGAGAGAAAGAGAGAGAGAGAAAGAGTGAGCGAGAGAGAGAGAGAGAGAGAGAGAGAGAGAGACGCGAAGTCTCAGAGGGCAGGTGAGAGCGGTTCTCGGATAAGGTGAGCGCAGCTCTTTGTTTGAAAATATGCTTCATAAATGACTGTTACAATTTTTTTCTACATTGAATGAGTTCTCATGGCTGTGAAATTTGTATGTAATTAGTAACGTCGTAAATTTTTCTGATGAAATCATTTGAATATACAATTTATGTGCCGAATGTTGAGGTATGTACTTAATAGTATCTAGATTTATTTTCTGTAAATTATAGAGCAATATAATAACAAGCTTGTGCTTCTGCAATGTTTGCTATAAGATGTATTTGAGTAAACTTGTGTATGCTGAATAAACATCATTGTATTCAGGTAGGTTGATTAACTTATCTGTGCACCATCAAGATTCACGTCCTAAAATTGATTCAATTGTAACAACTTTAACGGTATAAGTAAATGCAATAATTAGTTCATAAATCATATAAGCTTCCATCATTCATCAGTATTTTCAGCCCTAGACCCATAAACAATAACTCAACCGTCATCAAATCTTGCGAAATTTCTCTAAAAAGAAGTAGATACGACGGTGGTCTCAAATCACCTCGATACTCGGTAACTTACACACATACCAGTACGTATACAATTTAATTGCCAGGGCGCATGTTAGTCCACGGCGACACGGAAGCATACGTTGACGAGGCAATAGGCGCCGTTCCCCACCTCCCCATTAATCAAGTGACTTTATCAACCGTGCGTGTATATTTTTAATCCCTTCTCCCTACCACCTCCGCCTCCTCTACTTATTAAGCATGCATTATTTTACATCTTTGGCACGGATGATAAGGGAATTTAATTTTCGTAGCTACCGCGTAGCGGCGACGGTTCACCAACGCACTCCCTAATCGCGCTTATTAATTTTGCGTTTTTACGTTTGTGGTCGCTACTGCATATACGCGCGCGACTGGTGTAAATATCGAGGATGAATATTCTAGCAGTTCATAGAACGCTATTATATGTAAATAGGTGAGACGAGGGGTGAGAGAAAGAAAGAGTTAATTACTCATGAATACACTTGGAAAGAAATAAATTTTTAAAATGGTATACTGCGTGAAGTTGGATGGTTGACGATAAAAAACTAAATGTTCTTTCCCCTTTTGTTTTATTCAGCCGTGGATCGGTACTTTAGGATTATATATGCTTTCATTTCGATTCTGGAGCTCTAGAACTGTTATATTTGTATTAAAAATATTGTATAGAAAGATAAATCCACATGATGGAAGCTATGAATTTATAAAATTTAATGTCCCACTGCTATTTCGATATAAATCAGAAGTCAAATTAAGAATTCAACCTGATATTGATCAATTTATTATTAACAAACTCTGTATATAAATATACACATAACTCTTTATAAATCTCAATTCCTCTGAACAACAATAACTTTTAATCAAATATTTTATTTCTGGATCACATAAACAATTAACCTTTCACTCCTCTTCTAATATCTAATTCTCGTTCATCAAAATCCATGTCACTTCGGTATATTCCTTTGTCAACCCATCTCGTAACCTAAATCGGTATCTTCAGCAGCAACAACTATACGTTTCCCCAGCGCGCAGCGAAAATAACAAACCGTTGATGTCTTCCACTACGCTGGAGTAGCCCCGAGCTCTCTGTACCTGCAACAGCAGCAGCTGGAATAATATCTGGCGGGGAGAAGCCCTGATTTATCCATTAATGATTCACGATCGCGTGGTAATGGCCTGAGCTCTAGTGCGCGCCGCCCCGAGCTTCCTTAAACAACGGGCTGTATTTATGCTGCAACGAGTCGAGCTAGCGTTTACATCGGCCGATGTAACGTTCTCTGCTGGATTGGTCGCTGCTGTGTAAATGTGAGTTTTCTGGACAAAATCCGTTTCTTTGGTAGTTTCACCAAATCGTATGCTGTTTGAATTTAACTGTATTTTAGGATCAGATTTTCTTGAATTTATAGAATATAATTACAGAGGTTAATATTGTTACCTGTCAAAGCTTGTTAAAAATTGCTATTCGATACATTAATGTTTGAAAAATTTTATAATTTTGCCTGTAGTAACTTTATTAAAGAATCAATCTGAAAACTATCGATTACATAAAAATGCTCCAAACTACGCATATTCAAACCGTATCTAACGTAAATTCTATGTATCACGACCGTACCATCAAATCTGACATCATAAACCCCTAACAACAGCCATCAACCGAGATGACCGATTTCTCGTCCATGAAAATCACTTTACCGCGTATTTCCTCTCATTAAATCAGGTGTATAGGGTACTTCGATTACCTTTGCGCTCTTTTTTAATTCAGCTGCAGTGGATATCCAGGACGAAATAAACATTTATTGTCGCACCGCGAAGAAGCGCCTCTGTGCTCGAGAAAAGGTTACAGCGGCGATTTCCTACCCGACCAGACGTATTGTATACACGAGACGACTAACGAACAGGTTATTCCGCAACGTTAATAGTTAAGGCTAATGCCAGGGGGGCTCAGACTAATGGAAATTCCACGGGATTCGCTGATCCCCCCTCGGCGTGTATATATATATATATATATATATATATACCAGGGCGCACGTGTGTATGGCTCCGGCGAATGGAAGCGGGAATGGGAGGATTTTTATCCTTTGCCCCCCTTTTCCACCCGCCGGCTGTAATTGCAAAAACGTTTTAGCGTTATTTGGGTGTACCTTGGCTTTGTTGAGCTCGCGGAGTGCTCGAAATGTTACGTATCGGTGTATTTTCCAGATCGCACTGTATACAAAGGATGTTTTACAAATAATAAACTTTGAATAAAAGAGAATTTAAATTATGAATTCTTCTTTTTTAATACTACGATGTAGATTTCATTGTACATTGTATTTATTGTGGTTGTGGTATCTCAAAACATCTTTAATCGTTTTCAATATTACTACTAATTACATTGATACAGAACCATAACAGAAACTCTTCTTCTTTTTAAATAAAGACAATAATTATCGCGTGTACACTTAAGCTCCATCACAGACACTTTCCCCCTGAATTCCTTAAACTTTGATAAACGCGCGCACCACTGATACACTTACACCATAAAACACAGTTACAACTCTTCCTGCTCCAGAACGAAGCCCACGGTCGTAAAACGACTTCTGGAAAAGAAACGCCGAGCTCGTCGGTGGCTCTCTGTAAAACGCAACTCGCAACTACAGCCTACCGTATTACTACAACCTCCGCTCTCCGCCAAGATCTATAAAGTTATCCGGGTTCGTGAACAACTGCCAGCGGTAGAGAGAGAGAGAGAGAGAGAGAGAGAGAGAGAGAGAGAGAGAGAGAGAGAGAGAGAGAGAAAGCGGATCGCGTTTATTACGAGCCATAGCGCAACAAAGCCTCTCTCGCTCTCTCTCCTATACGCTCCTAAGGTTAAAGGGCATTACGTTAATGGCGCAGTGGCTGCAAACAAGCTGGATCTACAAGACAAAGAACCGTGCGCATGTGCATGCACCGCGAGTTGTCGAAACTTCAGCCGCCGCCAAAGCTTCAATTGCGTTTCGTCGGGATCTGCGTGCATGTGTGTGAGGAGGCCGTTTTCCAGGTTTGCCCGGTGGAGACAACAAGAGCTGGGGCGAAATGAGTTGAAGTGTTCAGGATGATCGATTGTTGTTCGAGTGTGGTGGAATGTAGCCATGTGAATAGAAAGACTATAAATTTTAAATTTAATTTTAATGTCGTTCTGTAAAAGTATAAAGAGAGCGCGTGAGTGTTTTAATCGGCACTTACATTAGCCACATGCCGTGTAATTAGCAATAAATATCAAATATAATTACGACAGATATAATTGGAATAATATAGAAAACGAATATTTTGAAATAAAATAAATAATTGTAATATTCAAAACAAAATCAAGCAATTACACCACGAAAATAAAACGTGTTCTAATAATCATCGAATAAACTATTATTTTGCAATACAATTAAATTTACAAAAATGAACTCTCTATGAATATTAAACATCAATTCTTTATCAAGTTTTCAACTCTATTTAACATCTTTGAAATCTAACAAATAGCCAGCGAGTCCCACACTGACAGCCGAACAAATCGCCTCGAGCTCTCAGCTTTTCGACGGAACCTCGAATTTTTCCTCCCCTCCGCACCCATCTCCCCGTTATCAATTATTAAAGCGTGAAATCTCCGTCGAACGCCGACGGGATTTTTTCGAACACACGTATCCGATACATACGGCCGTGGCGCCGCTCCGTGGGATATACATACATATATAGGTGTATATATATTTCTCTCTCTCTTTCTCTCTCTCTCTCCATCCGCGCTTCGAAGCACATGGCAGCGGAAATGCGTTGTGAAATATTTAGCCAGGTCTCTATCTCCTTCTCTCTTGCTCTTTTTCCCTCCACGCTCTCACTCTTTCAGGTGGTACGAGGAGCCATGCGCGAACGTCCGGGCCGATTGCATTATTAAATGCGCGCGCGGTCGACTCTTTCTCCCGATATACGTCCAGATTTTATGGGGAATTCGTGAATGAAATAACTCGGGGCTCGACTGCATGATCCCTACATGACTCTCTTGGTCTGTGTATATGTATATATATATATATATATATATAGGTAACTTCATATCAACTGTTCAGCTCAAAATTTTAAAATTACTCAAAATGGATTTTCCTAGTTCTAAATTAGCCCCAAAATACAACCCTAAAGTTTTAGAGACAAATATTAAATTGTTCAAAAGTAAGAATCAATTGACTCAAGGAAGAATCAAAAACATATATTTTCATGATTTTTTAACACAAAAATGTGAAACTTTTTATATTACACATTAAATAAAAGAAAGTTTGCAAATTGTAAGTAGAATGACTCAGAATTTTTCCAGATTGACGATAGTTATTTTACTAATTTTGATGTCATAACTCACTATATAATATATGCTTAGGGCGAATACGATCAAATGAATTTTCTTCAACCAAGGTTAAAAGATTCATAAACGATGTTACCTTTAAAACAAAACCTGATTGAAGATGGAAATTGATCATAGAAAGAACTTACAAGCAATCAAAACTGTTAAAAGAGTGAAAAAACCCTGCTTTTGGTTAACAAAATACATGACTATCATCAGACACAACTTTAGTAATTACACCTTTCATGTTAATTCCACAAAATTTTGTTTTTGAATTGCTTTTATAATATAATATATGCAAAATATAATTTTAAAAAATATTTATTGCTTCAATGATATCATACTTCTACATGTAGCACCCCTAACATGTTGCAAGAACTAATCTGTTGACAAATTTATTCTCTGCTAATTATATAATTCTTTTTTCAACACTAAGTAACGTATAAATTTAACTACTGAAAAGTATTTTTATTGTAAAAAATTATGAATAAGTAGAATAGTTATGAGATCATGATGTAATAATAATGAAAAATTAACCTGTTTTTGGTTTCTCCTCTCGTTTTGCTCAATATTTTTACACTGAAAACTAGAGAAATTTCCTTTGCTTAAATTGAAGTTACTTAATACCAGTAATAATTACTAATTTTAATTATTCATTTATACAATTTAGCAGATTTTTGTCAAACTATAGCCGTATACAATATTAACAGTTTCAGTATGACTAGTATATAAAATACATTCAGTTTATTCTTCTTAAACTACCATTCTACTTATAATTTGCAAACTTTTTTCCATTTAGTATTGTTACGAGTGACGCCTCGTAAATAATTTAATAAAAAGTGACGGGATTCGGGCTTGAACCGAGTTCGTCGATTTGAAAATCAAACACTCTGACCCCTCAGCCACGGCCGCCACCGTTCAGCTTTCTACTAGTCGGCGTCATATTGTAATTGGACGCCTTGCTTATTTCGTTCTTTTATATTCGTTCGTGTATCCACACGTAAGAATGTGTAATACAAAAAGTTTCACGTTTTTGAGTTAAAAAATCATGAAAATTTATGTTTTATGAAAAAAATCAAAGTTTTCAAATTTTTAATTGATTCTTACTTTTGAACAATTTAATATTTTGCTCTAAAACTTTAGGGTTGTATTTTGGGGCTAATTTAGAACTAGGCAAATCCATTTTGAGCAATTTTAAGATTTTGAGCTGACCAGTTGACATGAAGTTACATATACGAGTATATATATGTGTGTGTGTGTATAGCTTGCCTTTCTGTTCCTGGAACGAATCGGACGGAGGAATTCGAGTTTGTTCTCGGATATGGTAGTAGTCTTTATGTGTAACGAAAGCACCGCGGTTAGTTATGCAGAAGGAATTTTGAATTTTCTAATTTATAAATTACTGTAGAGATGTTCGTGTACGAACAACGTTACTTTTTGTTTACTGTTCGAGTATTATTTATTTAACTTTCTCTTAAGTCGACGTATTTACGTTGTCGGAAATAATAACAGAAACAGGAT
This sequence comes from Torymus texanus, assembly GCA_036873485.1. Classification (NCBI taxonomy): domain Eukaryota; kingdom Metazoa; phylum Arthropoda; class Insecta; order Hymenoptera; family Torymidae; genus Torymus; species Torymus texanus. The sequence goes on from JAYJLV010000046.1 coordinate 22,466,621, forward strand.
AATAATACGACAATGACATTATTTTCACTGGTAATGTTAAATTGCGAACAATGACGTTCGATATTGCCTTACACGAACACTTTTTCGAAAATCGTTTGCTTGGGGAATTTCAATACATAATTGAATTTAAAAATTTAACGCAATAGCACACGAGCGAGTTTTACACGAAAATTTACATTGTTTATATTACAGAAATAACATAACTCTCATAAGCGTAAATTACGGGGAAATGGCTGGGGTAAAGCATAACTTTAAAATTTATCGATGGAATATTTATGTTATTAGTTAAGCGCCCGTTAAACATTGTCGAGTTTCATTTGAGACCACTGTAAAATAAAATGTCAGAAAGATATAGAGACACGAGTGCACTTCTGAAAGTTAATATTTGATGTAATAAAACGAACGAGCCTCGTTGCCACTTACAAAATACCACGGCTTTCAAATTTTAGTTACATATTTCTTTTATTAGTAACAAACAAGAAACAATATTGATTTAGTTTTTTTTTTTAAATTTTTCATATATTAATTGTAAATAGTTTAATTATTGTTAATAATTTTTATTAGTAAATTCCATCCATCATTATAAGTACAAATCTTAAATGTAAAACTATATTTACGATGTTATACAATGCTTTGCCTCTATTTCTCATAATAATAAAAATTATTTTAATCTATCCTTCGCCGATGCATTAAAAGAAACAAAAATTTTATACGTTCAAGTCAATAAAAAATAAATTACACTTTTTAAATGATGAGTAAGTCACGTGAGTCATCTTCTATGAATCCGTAAAATAATAGATTTTTCAAAAGTATTATACTATTTGTTACGTCAGAGAGTATGATAGCTACGTAATGGTTTCTTTAAAAGTTGCAAATAACCAAAGAGATTTTGTTATTTCATCTAGGATTATAATTAGCAAAACTCTGATTTATAGTTAGTGTGTAGAAATCTATTGATTTTTCCCTTAATATTCTCTAAATATTCTCCATCAGCAGAAAATTAATCAAACATTAATCACATTTTAATTATCTTAATTATTAAAAAATATATAACAAAGACTCAGTGAGCTGAGAATAGACGCCGATAACGCTTTAATTACCGATAACGCTTAGTCAGGTGAATTCGCTGATTAGGAGTAGGGATTCATCACGAAATATTTAACGGTGCAAACAGTGTTTACTTAGAACAAACATAATACACGCACGAGAAATACAATTGCGGGCAGTTAATCATAACGTAGTTCAAAATCATAACCTAAATAAACACTATATTATTATCTTGATTGTTTGTATACATTATTACTTTTAATTAAATGTAAAAGTTAAATAAAGCTGTTTTATTAGGATGTTAATTTTAACATTGGTAAAATTTCGGTTGCAGATTAGTTTGTATTATATATGTATGTATTTCTCAAAATATGTACGCGTAGCTGAACTGTGTAGACCTTTCTGTAGGATTACGGTATGTGATTAATCTGATCAAATAAATTTAATATATTTCAAATTAAATTTGAAATATGTAGAGGCAACAAATCCGTTCATAAATATTCTTCTGACTGTAAGATAAAAATCATTTATTTGGTTAATTTAGAATAACAAAAAGAAGCCTCCGAATCTCTACAATTAATTGCTCATATGCTACCAGTTTTATTTAATTCTTAAGGTTTGCATATTTAGGTGTCTTTATATTAGTTAATCAACGGCCGATATACAGCAGTGTGTTTGATATAGAACAATTTTTTCTTCACGGATTATTCCAGCAGTCGATTTGAGATAAAAAGCACAATTTCTTTACAAAACTTTACAATATTTAATATTTTGAAGTAACGTTTAATTTCTTTAAAATTGATATTTAGTTTGTGGAGTCATATTCTATTAAAAATTTTCCTTCCACAATAAAGTCCCAATACATAACTTCACTTTTATATAAACAACCAATCGAAAGTCTTTTTTCAAACATCAATATCAAAGACAGTTTAACAAGCTCTCCCGCCCCCCTCATCGGATAGACCCGTAAATTCGCCAAATCATACAACCGAAACCCAATACCGGGATACAACAACCCTGTACTGTCCATTCGACGCGGGAAATATTTAGCCGAATAAATACGTGCGGATCGCGAAACGAGCTGCAAAACGTTGCGTGCGACCGAGCAAATCGCTCGGACCATTACAGGTTTGTCGCTCGTTTCCACGTGACCCTCTCTATGTTTATCTCTTTCTCATCGTAATTCGAACTATCACCGCTCGCGTGTGATTGGCTTGCCGAATGTGCCGCGC
>JAYJLV010000046.1:22484281-22505320 GCA_036873485.1 Torymus texanus
TTTTTTCGAAATAAACCTAAAAATGTTGAGAATTTCAGTTTTTTGGAGCGTTAGGATCTAATATTGCAGCTTTCATTATATTTCTACACCCAAAAACTTATCCCAAAGTTTGAGCCAAATTGAGGACCCGAAGGTAGTGCACTCTCCTGGTTAGTATTTATAGCTTTTAAAAATTAAAATTATAAACCTACACCGAAATGATTTTCGTTCGAGAAAAAAGTTCAATATGTAATAAAGAATGATTACAGCCCACATTTTTAATGAAAAATTCACGTTCTTCGGGAGTAAAAAATGTTCTTCCGGACAATGTTTAATTTTTATGGGCAGCGTATATCAGTATTGTATCATTTGCTATGAATGACATTCGATGGTCGTAAATATTTTTTAATTTGAAGTAAAAGTGCATATATACACTCGCGTATTGTAAAAAGCTTCGGCGGTGATAAAAGTGACAGAATTACGTTTTTATCAATACTTTGTGTTCTTTACTGTCACTCTTGAAAATATTATAAAAGAGAGAAAAAAACTGTAATTTTATTTCCATGTAACTACAATGAAATAATATATTGCTATCTGATTTTCAATAACAACGTTATGTTTTCTAATGGAATAATAACAGTGCAGCATCCGATGTAAAATTTTGTTGTAATATACATTTACGATACGATCAAAATACCAATATAGAATAATGATGCTTGTTGTTATAATTATTTATATCAAACAATCCACCGACAAATAATAAACAATGCTAAATTGTTCCATTACGTTCTTAATTCTAGGAATTAAAAATATCTAATTTATAAACAATATCAAACCTAATTTTCCGGGATAATTTTCATTTAAACAGTAAATGTATATAAAATGACATATTCTTATTATTATTTACCGAAAGGTGAATATCCATATCGTCCTTATTTAATTTGAAAAGTGCAACCCGTAAAATGTATCGTATCGTTTAAAGTATATAAAAATACGACCTTTAGGAAAAAAATTGTTCAGTTTTCTAAAGGGAAAAAATATTAAAATAAAGAATAAAAATTTTCTCCCTATATTAAAAATATAGAAGTAGTATAATTCAGTTTTGAGCAGCCGTTCGTTTTCAATCAACGTTTTTATAACGTTTTCCATATAGTAATTTGATGAATATTTTTTTTCAATTTTACAGTTTTCATTTTCTAAACTGTAGTATTGATTTTACAGATTGAATTAAACAAAAATAATTAAAAACTTCATGAACAATCTAAAACATCATATCAAACCAAAATAGCAAACCAGAAAAGCGTTGCTTTCATTTACAGCCAAAAACAATTTTCGCAAAAACAAGCATAAATAACGCAAAAACGCACACAATGCCATTTTCATTCTCGGAGAGTCTTGAGAGCAGCCGGCAGCAGCAGCAGCAGAGACAGCGGAGCTTGCGTGGGAGAAATATCGCAATCGCGTTGATACGGCGTAGCTATACGTATATATATATGCACATGCACACCCACACACACATATCCCTGGAGCGCATAAGCAAAATGAAAATAGCTTCGTTTATTATTTAAGTCGAAACAATAAATGGCCGCGCGAGATGAGACGCGCTACTGCTGCTGCTGCTGCTGAATTTTTACGCCGGTGCACGTACGGCAGCGGTAAGGGGGAGGGCAAGTTTCCCCAGAAGAAAGTTGGAGAGTATAGCACGGGGGGGCCGCGCACGTACTAACGGGCTCGCAGCGAGAGCTAGAAGTCCCAAGTTTTCTCTTAATTATTAATTAGCGCGAATCTCGTCCGCGCATTATGCGAGGAACTTTGCGGATCTCGTGCGCCGCGGTGGCGGCGGTCGTGATGGCCTTGCTGGTATATGTGTGTGTGTGTGTGCGTGTGTGCGTGTGTGTGTGTGTGTGTATATATATATATATATAGATGTAGATATATAGATGTAGATATATAGCTACCGGTAGGCAAGCAATGTGGGACGGCGTCGCGGTGAGAGGTAGGTGAGGATTTACCCGGAGGATCGCCGTAGGGGAAAATTTTTGGGAAATATTTTAATGCTTGGGCAGACGGTGCGTTTACGACGAGACATTAGGTATAACGAGGGTCGTTTGGTGGTCTTAAACTTCGGTTAATGTGCTATTGAGTGTTTAACGGAGTCTTTGGTATATAAATGTAGAAAAGGTCGTCGAAAAGGTGTGCGAAAGACAGGTGCTGAAGAACAGGAAGAGAAAGAAAGTCACACATTGTCTTGGTAGAAATTCATCTATATGAAATGGACAAGGAGTTAGAAAATGGCTAGTAAAACTGGCTAATTATTCGCTGGGAAGAAACGATTTTTCTCCCGTTATATACCCATTTCATAGATTGGCGTAATAACAAAATATTCGTATTTGATTTACTTACTAATTTTATCTTTGATGAAAGAGCATTAAAGGTCATTGGATGGCTTAACAAAATATAAATAAAGCTTGTGCCTGTCTTAAAAAAACTCGGTCTATTTTTCAATCCATTAAATGGCCAAATAATGGGAGAAAAAGCGTTTCATTGGAAGCTAGAAATTGAACAAGAAATAAAAATGGTCAATTATCAGCTATAAAATAGTTTCGATTTCCACCAGAGTACGGATGCGTGTCATTTTGTCTATTTGAAAATATATCAGTAAACTTTACTTTGTTAAAGTTGAACAGTACTATAGTGCGTTAATAACATTATTTATTATTATTAATAAAATTATTATAGATAAAATATTTTACTTAATGGAATTTTTGAAATTAAATTCTAATTCTTAACGGAAAAGCTCTCATAAATCTATTTCTGTTAATCTGACGTATTCTCTCCTTTTTACATGATCAATACATAATTTGCATTTACAAACATCTATAATTATACTATATGTATTTAATATTATTATTCAATGCAAACAGATGTGTTTGTAAGTAATTAATACAGATTAATATTCAAGTTGTATCATGGTTTCATGTACGAAACGCGAGTGTAGGATTCGATATTCTAGACACCTGCTGAAATAAAATTAAATTATAATGAGAGTAACATATGATACACCAGTAAGGTTTACTGCAACGGAATATCTAAATGGACATGTATAATTCGAAAGTGCATTAAGCTGTTCATTTGATATACCTTAATAAGTTATGCTATAATTCGTCACAATGTAATACTTTTATAATTACGATGATTATTGTTCTTCTTTATGATAAACTTTTTGTAATTATTTATAAATAAATGCACCTAAATGAGATTTAGGTGGATTACTCGTGCGTCACTGGACAACTTAGAAATGTATGAAATTCTATACCGAAGCATTCATTTTTCACGTAATATGAAAGTCACGTGAACGCCCGGAAATCGCAAGACGCAAGAAAACTTTAATCGGGTTCAGAAGAGTCTGATCTTGGAGTTTCGATTTCGCTTTTGAAACTTTAGATCTGATTTGAAGACAAAACATAAAAGAGTACTTTGTAAGTCAACAGATATTGATTTCAATAACGTTTACATAAGATATAAGAGTATTAATATAAGTTTGTTGATAAGTATACATATTTTTTGACATGAATAAAATTTTTTTACAAAATCAGGTGATATAGACAACAAGAAAAATCTTAATTTTTCAGTTAAAAAGTTAAAAATTAGTAAAAGAAATAAGTTTAAATAATCAACTACTGTAAAACAGAATTAATATATTCTTATACTCACAGTACCAAATTTATTAGTGAAAATTTTACACATTGGTAAAAAATTTTCCAAATATTTTATAAAAATAAAAAATTTAAAAATTGATCGTGCTTTAATATTTAAAGGTAGCCTCCCAATAAACTAATTCTTGATCGATGAAAGAAAAAATAAGAAAATCCTAAAAAAGTTTCTGAAAAATTTTCAGAGTACTCTCCAAAACAATTAAGAATTCACGAAGCGGCCGCAATCTCTTAGCGATCTTCTACCGAAAAATCCGTATACCTACATTTTGTTCTGACGGCGGCGACGGGGGTGGCGGCGGCGCTTTTATCTCGACGAAAGAGAGAACTAATAATGCATTCACCCGTGCGGCGGGCCGGCGTTGTTTTAATGCCTCTTGACGAGCTAATTACAAAAACCGCGCGAGCGCGAGGTTGAAGTGGGCTTCCACCACGCGGACAGCTTTGAAATCGGATGGGGGATGACGGGGGCAAGCTTTGAGCCTTTGAGCGCACGCGCAAACGCAAAGCAAGCGCCCACGCGACAGAGTGTGCGCGAGTGCTGAAAGAATTGTTTAAAACTTTGGGAAAGAATTGTAGTGGTTTGGTTCATGGGTTCGCATTTTTCGTTGATTTCTTTTGCGAGGAGTAAGAGTCGTTTTTCGAGCACGGAGCTTGGTCTTATGTAATAAAATATTTTTGGAGGCAAATTTAACAAGTAAATTTTTTTCAATTTTACTATTTATTTTTTTAAATATTAATTTTTTTATTTCACGATATAGGTAATTGTTGAATAATCAAAAAGTTTATTGGTGAATGGGTGATGTCCACCGTTACAGCTGTTTTCAATTTTTTATTTGTGTAAATATTTATGCTATGTTGTAAATAAGTAAAAAGATTATACTAAATTTTAAGCTAGCAGACGGCAAGACTTTAAATACATTTTCTAACATTGACCATGACAATGTAACTAGAATTTTAGCTAACATTGGACTAGAGTTGATTTATTGCAGATTATCGAATGGTCGAAGATACTCATCGACGTATAAATATGACCGTAAGTCTGAACAAATTCGGACTAAGCAGGGAAAATCGTTACCATAGGTTTCGAAAATGACTATAAGACCCATATTTTCTTGAATGGTAAGCAAACAGCTCAATAATGCATTTAAGCTTGTTAGAACCTGAAACAATTCTTATTGAAGTACAATACCGAAGACACTAAGTCTCAAATTTTGACCTGTCTAAAATTATACACGATTTAAAATAACAGCTTTTATTTAATCAATATTAATAAACCTTGAACATTTATTTAATGAATCCAGCATATTTAAAAATTCGTGCGATTTTAAAACAATATATTGCGATCGGCCATTCGCTAATAAAGGGTTAACGAATGCTCCCTTTCAGCCCCCACGAGCAATAAAGCTTGTTACGAAAATTACGCAAACAATGAATATATACACTTCCACCCGACTCCTGAATTATGGAAGCAATTCAACAAAAATATTACATTACATTTATGCAAATATCGTAACGAGGTATATCATGAGAATGCATAAACAAGAATTGCGGGAGCGAGAGCGAGCGAATATCGCATGGTACGCGGCGCACTCCAACTCCACTGTGCACACGTACACTCTAGATATATATGTATACATATAACATATACGTATACATGTATGTACGTGAAAGCATATACTCTCTCTCTCTCTCTCTCTCTGTCCCTCTCTTTCCCCCCAGAGATACGCGAGTTTTCTTGCCGTAGCGAGAGCACCGACGACGTCGATTAAACCATTACGCCGATAAAAAGCGGGCAAATTATACCCTTCGTTTTTTCTTCGACCCACATTGCGCGAGACTCACGTCGTATAGAGCGTGTAAATGTATACATGTATATACATACGCGTGTGTGTGTGTGTGTGTGTGTGTGTGTGTGTGTGTGTGTGTGTGTGTATCCAATGGGTGGCACGCCACGCGAGCGCCGAAGAACTTATAATAACGCTGTCACTTGCGTATAATGCTGCAGGCGCTTTGATATGCAGAACGCCGGTATGTATACAGCGAGATATTAAACCGAGAGCGGCTTCGATCGCCTGAGCCTATTATGAATACGCGCGCTCGAACGGAGGAGGAACAAAAAAAAATTCCCGTGCGGCGTGCATTATGTTTACAGTTTTATTTTTAGATATACGTAGGAAAAGTTTAAAGTCCATTGAAAAAAAGGTGAAATTGTAGCGAAGAAATAATTACGTTCCGTGGAAACGTTGTTTCTTTGAAATAAACAAAATTAATGAAATTCGTTTAAAAGTTTGTACAAATAACTATAGATATAATTGTGCTTCGGGGAAGAAATTTATTTTTTATTGTTTTGATTTTAATATCATTAAAAAGTTATAATTAAAAATCCTTGTTGAATATATATTACAGTTGAGTTTTTAATTTTACAACGAGGTGGTTTTTGTGTAATAATAAAAGAATAGTTAACTGTATAAGTTTCTATCTCTTAACCAATCAATGACGATTGTGGTAAGAGATTTACCCCCACTATTATTTATAGGCCTCTGAGGCCAATATTACCTGAAGAAATGAATTAAAATATGATTATAAATAATAAAATATTATATTCTATAAATATAACTAATTTTTTTTTTTAAATAAGCTAAAGTAGAGGTCCTTTGATCCTATTTATCCTGAAACATAGTCATTTAAAAAAAAAAATTTCTGAATAACCTTTTTTGGAGACCGGTTGACGGATTTTGATAGGGTAAAGTGTAAATTACTTGTATCCACCTATGGTATAAAGTTCTGGATTTTTAAAATTTTTTCATTAAGTATATTTTTTAAAGAAAAAACCATAAAAATTGAAAAAATTAAGGATAAAAAATGGGTTTTTACATAAAAACATACTCAATGAAAAAATTTTAAAAATCCAGAACTTTATACCATAGGTGGGTGTATTATAAGTAATTTGAACTTAACCCCAACAAAATTCATCAACCGGTCTCCAAACAAAGTTACTCAGAAGTTTTTTTTAAATTTAAGCCAATCACGGGTTAGATTATACATTCTTATAAGTAGTGCCATGTAACGTTGGCTATTGCTTAAACTTTTATGAAAATATTTTAGGCTTCTTTTCATTCATTAAGAAAAACTTAATTCCTATTTTTAATCTACTATATTCTACATGAAAACTGATTACACTATATATTCCCCCGTGCTCAAAATATCGTCTATATACTCTTGATCACTTCAAAGTGAAAACTTACCACCGCACTGAAAATAATTCTACTCCCACGAAACAAAATTCCAAATTGAAATCAAAGCACGCGAGAAAAAAATTCGGCCAAACGAAGAACCAATTGCCACGCTCGGAAAATCGATGGGAATCGTGGAGTATGCGATGCGCTGAAATTGTCAGCGGGTAGCGGCAGCGAATGGTTGCGCGGGGCTTTAATAAAATAATGAACCAGCGTTTGCACGACGGTAGCGGCCACTGCTGCGGTACTATTTTTGTTTTCAATCTCCTCTTGTGGCCGCCCGCGAGAATTACAGCAGTTTCCGGCTCGTTGACACGCGGGAAAAAGGGATTGCGCGCGCGCGCGGTCGCGATCATTGCGGCTGCGCGCACACGCGGCTGCATGGGTTTGAGAGTGGAAGTTGTGCTATTTTCCAGAGAGACAGAGTGAACGGGAGAGGGAGAGAGATAGAGAAAGAATAGTGTGAATTTATTTGATAGCTGCGCAGTAGTTTTATTTAATTTTTAGCGTGTAAGGTTTGACAGATAATGGAGCAATTTTTATTAGAAATATTTTTATTGTTTTAAATACTTTGATTGTAAGGTTATAAAAATATATTTTTGAGTTTGAAAAAACTGAATAACTGGATTAATATTGCCAAAATGTTTTACCATTGTTCTTGACAATTTTCAAGTAATAAAAATAACAAAATGTAATAAATATTTTTTAATCAATATTTTCATTGTTGTGGGTGTAAAAAATTCAAACTAAACAGTATTTCATAATGTAAAAGTCGTGTTTATTGAAAAAAGAATAAAATTTATACAATCCAATACGAAGTTTCAATTTTATAAATACGCAGAAAACATTTATTTTTTTGTTTACATAAAATAAAAATTCTAAAACTAATTGCTTTTTCATTTTTACAATTATTTGTTATCTAAAAATGTTTCAATAAATATTCTTAAGTCAATACCGCTTACTTAAAAATAAAAAAGAAAATAAATAATCTCATATATTACAAACCATTCATGTCCATATAAATAATAATTAATTCTACTAAATTTAAATATTAAAAACTGATCATGCAGTGTCGTCAGTAATGCACGAAAAGTCAAGCTTTACGTAACCCGGCCATCCATCCAGCGGCATAGCGCAAAACGGGCAAACAGCTATAAAACCGTTGACGCCATGAGGCACCTCGACGTGCGCCCAGTACTTGATAGTCTTCTCCGTAGACATATGCCCGCAAGGAACGGATGCATAGACTGGAGGTCCATAGTCTACGTAGAATGCCGGCTCCATGCCCATACATAGTTTAATGGGTTTACTTGACACTTGACAAGTCGGACAATTTTTGGGCTCAGGTCTTTCCATGTTTCGCTGCCTGAAGCAGTGCACATGGCCACATTGCGCAAAGACGTATGGTCTTGGGTCGAACGAAATGGATGTTTGGCTTCTGGGTATGACCAAAAGTTTTGCTAGGCCCAATTTAGATGGCACGCTTGGCAAAAAATCGTTGATAGTGCCTACAATATCCTCGATGTCATATTTGTCTGGTGTTTTACGGAGACCATCAACTGATCTCCAAAGTAACGTTGCACCACATACATTTATTAAAGTTCCATCTTTTAGAATATTGTCTTCTGTTTCAATAAACTTTCCCATATGTTTGGATGTTCTATCTTCACGAAGAGAGTAAATATCACCACCAACGCTAACTTCACGCCAGTAGCTATATTGGCTATCCCCACCACAGAAGTATTCCTTCGGATGGGATATGAAAACGCCGTTTGTAGTTAGCCCATCCATCGTTCCATCATCCTTCCTCCATTTTACAGCTTTCTCTCCTAAAAAGACATTTTTCGAGTCATTAAATCCGGCAGCAAAAATCCTAGCTCTCTTTGGATTTCGTCTGTCTACAAGAATGCGACAAGCAAATCTACTAATTGTGCTGTAGTCAGGGATATCCTTCTTTCTGACGGATTTATCAAGAATCACACAATCTATTGATGGCGCTGATGATCTACCAATTTGGAACATATCTGTGTCCTTGTCTTCGACATATTCAGCTACAACGGTCATTGATTTAGAGAGAGAAAAAGTAATACTGTGCGTCAGGATAGGAGAACTGGTACTTCTTGATGGTGTAATGGTGCAGCTTCTAGAAAGTTTGATTCCATTAGCGGTGGCTTTCTTTTCCAAAATCCATTTGCTTCTTATTCTGCCATGGTTTCCACGTGGCAAGTGGCCGTTATAACCTAACACCACCAACTGGCCGTACGTTGCTTGACCTTGTTGACCATTTGTTGCCATTGTTCCTTCTACAAAATATTGATTTTAGTTGTAGATTAATGCCAACTTATATCCGGCAGATGTATTAATTTGAAAAATCTCCTTGATGTTTGTTTATAACAATGAGTATAAAGAAATAAAAATATTATAATTATTTTGTTGTTAAACGTTTGTTGAACTTACGTTTTTTTTTACAACACTTGTCGACACTTTGTTCTGTCACACTTGACTCTGCTCTACTGATGCTTTCTCGACCGTAGACTGCTGCGGTATGAGGACTAACTATCCATCACCGATGTCCAGTAGGCACTGACGTACGTTTATGCTATGTGTAAGGATATATTCCTCAGTTATTACCAATCACGTACCTTGTCTTGTTCTGAAGGGAGGGGTAAGTAGGTCGGCGAATAGCAAAAGAGTGCACTTATAGATTAAGTCCTAGGCAGGGATAAACCTTTCCAAATTATATTCACAACACACGCACAAGCTTAAACGTGCCTGTTCTAAAAATTTCTAATTTAGGAAATTATACAATGCAATATTTTAAACACTGTAAAATTATAAACAAATTTACAAATAGTAAAAAATTTCTCAAAAATATTTAGAAGATAAAACCTATAAGACCGTAGTTACATAAACAATATTAATAGTATTACCATTAGTAATAAATTTGCAAATCTGACTCTGAGTCATTTTTTTTTCTATAATAACTTAATAATAACTAAAATCCTTTTTAAAAAATATTGTTGGCATATTAAACTAAATTTACTGGATAGAAATTTACTGATGTCCTACATGGTAAAGATGTTAATTTATTTTTAAAAATCTATCTACTAACTATTATTTATTTCTATATTTTTTACTACTGTTATACTGAGAGAAATTTTCTGGTAAAATTTATTATAAATGTAAGAAAATTGCTATGTTTTGTAGCAACGGGTGGACGAACTGAAATTAGAATAATTTTTACTATATCAAAAATAGTAATTGTTATGAATAAGCACAAATTATAAAAAATTTGATTTTTAGTTTTTGTTTCATATTTATGCAATTACTTAGTGCACTCGCGAATACTACAGATTTAATATTAAAAGAAATTAAATAAAGAAGTAAAATTTTTTTTACGAGACCTTGATTAGAAGCTGGAACTCTCCGCACGGCAGTCAGACACGTTAAGCACTTTCCCACACGAGCTTCTTGAGTACACAATTTTTGAACTGATATAATTGCTACCCCCGCTTATGAAACTTCAATGATGATGAAATGGCATTAAATAATTACCATAATACAAACAAATAACTTATAATTAATTTACATAATATAAAAATTAAATAATTAAATGAAGGTTTCCCACGTTTTGTTAAGTTAAAAGCAAAACAAAGTGAAATCGGGGAAAAAATAACTCCAATGAGGTATACGTGCGCGCGTTTCACGTGCGCAGAAAGTACTAATGGTGTGGCATTTTTAATATGTTGGATAGCAAAATTTCGTACAATAGATGTTTATTTTTAAATAGAACACTTTTTGATATGTAACATAGTAATTTGTATTACAGACATAATACTTTTTATAAATCAACTATTAGAAAAATTATTCTGAAATGTATTAATTATTTTTTCAGTTATAATAAAAAATGCGGTATAATCTCAGTTGGTCCCAACGCTACTACAAAATATAGTAATTCTTCTTACATATATAATAAATTTTAATACATCATTTCTCTCAGTGTATCCAAATTTAGATGAAAACTAGAAACGTATATTTATGTTAATAATTAATACTTAAGTTATACTGTTATTGTTGATAATTTTAATTGTACTGATATTACTGCTTTATATAGCAAAAATTATACAATATAAATATGTTTATTAGGTGTTAGTAAACTATTATCGATTTGAATTTCACGTATGGAAGACTGGAGTAAACGGGATACTTTTTAAACAGATAAAAGAATAATAGCAGTATTCAATACTAGTATTGTTTTCGATTTATATTCAGATACCTGAAAATATGTTTTGTTAGCTATAAAACTCGAATTAAAAATGTTATTGAAGATTTACGGAAGTATTAGGTCATGATCTAATCCAAAAATTTTCAGGATATAATCGAACATTTTTATTATTTTTCTTAACGGAGTGTGCGAAACTCGGTTTCTTGTACTTATTTTGAGTGTGCGAAATAACGGTAAAAATATAAAAATGTAAGACTGTTGTTTAATAAAGAAATATTTATTTATTTAATATCAATCTTTTTATATACAAATTACATTTTTTTTCATTTTATATGAATACGTTTTCCATTTTTAAATGAAACAAACTAGACATTTATCATCTAAATTAATACAGTATTTTAGTTTATTCTACAGAAAATTTGTTGTTTATTTTCTCAACCTATTATTTTCATTTATTTTACTATAATAAACAGCTTTCATACAATAACAAAATTTTAGTCTAAGACATAATTTAGTTGTATGTGAGTATAAACAATATATAATATTTGCACAAAATTAGCATGTGGTCAAAAAACTATGATCTATCAATGGTGGAAAGAAATCTCGATAGCTTTCTAACTCTTTCTAAAAAGACTCAAAGATGTCATCGTCCGCTCTTCTCTCTGCACGCGAAACTGCAACTTCCAGCAGCCGGAGCTTCTTCGATTAACTTAGCGGAGGCAAAGGCCGTTTTAATTTAACGCAATTTTTATCGGAGCCTCTATTAAGAGAAGCCTGCCTGTACGCACTTAGTCCAATGAGCGCGTGCGTCCAGTGGACGCGCGTATAAATCCCGTCCGGCTCGCTTTACTTTTACATCGACGGGCTTCTATACGCCACGTCCATCGGGGGAGAGAGAGAGAAGCGCCCTTTAAAAGTTTTCCGATAAAATGGTCAATGTTTTAGGGTGCATTAAGCCGCTCGACGACTCGCCCTTAGATCGGTTCCTGTGCACAAAGCGATTGGCTGTAGAGAGATGTGTTATGTATTTAGAATACGCGTGTGTACATGAGAAAAAAATAACAACAAAAAGTGTTATTGGTTTATTTTAAATATAATTTACTTTTATGTATTCCATAATACTTTTGTTTAATTTTACAAGTTAAAGTGTAATCGGAAACATTGATAAAGTATGAATTCATAAAGAATTAAATTTATTTTTAATATATGTTTAAGAAAAACTTGTCACAATTGTTTTTACCTGTGTAGTCACGAATCAAAGAAAATATTTCATGTATAGTCGAGAATCTCGTAAACAAATGCTATAAAACTCTTAAATTGGTTTTCAAAAATACCTCAATTGTTGAGGTGTGCTCTGTGTGATTACGCGAAACGGCATGAAATCGAAAAGTTTTTCACTTACCTACAACTGTGTTATATTGTCTCGTTTTCTCGTATTTTTGTTTCCTACCTTGTCGTGCGCTAGGGCGAGTCAAGAGGGCACTTAACCCAATTAGAATGTCGCCGCCTTTTACACCGAAACGCCAACAGCTCTACCAAATAGCAGCTTAATTAAGCTGATAATTTTTTTTGTTACAGCTAACGGAACGTGAAAAATTTTAATTTCACGCAAAACAAATATCCTGTAATTATAAGTGCTATTTGGACAGACAACCTGAATAATAGTACAGTGCAAAATACTACGTAAGGTATTACGTGAAAATAATTCTCGTAATGGTTCTATTCAAGTAAATATCTATTAAAACAGTTGATAAGTAAAATATTTAAAAAATAAAATTTACACGTAAATATTGAACATGGTTACTATTATTGATGTTGAATATATTTTTCTGATCTATTTATTTTCAACAAAAATTTTATCAGTAAATACTTAAAAAACATACATATGTATAAACTAATTACGCTTATTATTATTTTTTTTACATAACAAATAATCACAACTCAATAATCTGAAACCTACAAAGCTCGATAAAATTTTCTATAACCTTCCTCGCCACAACGTTGCTCCAATCATAAATCCAACGCCGTAATCTTTAGCTTTCCGAACTTAACGCTCGCGCGGCTTCATAAGCTGTTTATTATTCGAGCGCGCGGGGGTCTGGATTTTTATTTAAATTTCATGGACAATTGAGTAGCCGGGAACGCGCGGACGCGCGCGTGTTCCAGTGTAAAGGAGCGAGCGAGCAAACGAACGCACTTCCTGGCGACGGCGCGGCAACGGCGCTAATTTAATTACGCGCGCAGGCGCGATGAGACGTAATTACCGAAATGGAATTATAATAACCACGCGCGCGCGTCCGACGCTCGTTATTCCGTGAGAGAGGTCGTTTCCTCGCGCATTTGCCGCTGCCGCCGCTGCTGCGCAGCTGCTATCACGATATTTTTCTAGTGCGGCGATTCCGCTGTCCTGGTCTCCTCCCTTCCATCCTGTGAGAGGATGATGCTTTTTGCTTTTAATGAAACTATTTTGGTTATGGCTGGCGTGTGATCTGAAAAATGTAGGAAAAATAGCGTGTGTTTCTCGTGCTTATCATCACAGTAAAATCCTTTTTTCTTTCATCTGTTTTTTTTTTACTCGACTGTAATAGCTGCTATAGTTTTAGTTATAATGATGACAATTTATTTGTCAGTTTTAGAATATATATCGTGTCCTATAATTTCCATACAATTCGGAGTTTTTCCTTAATTTTAAATCACGATGTCAAGGAGATAAAAATATGTTCATCTACGTTGAAAATTCTTTCTATAAAAATTCTTATCCATTTATAAAATAATCGTAAATATTTTATGTGGAAATTCTTTTCATACAACAATATGTTATTCAGATTTTTTTGTAAAACAAAAGAACTATTACACTTTTTAGAAAGAAAAAACATAAGAGTTTTTCTACTTTAAAATTAAACAATAATTACGATTACATATTTTGTTGTTAACTTTGTACTTTGTAAAAGCTTTTTCAACACTTTCTTTCAAGCCATCTTTCAACAATCCACTAAAAATTTCCGTGAAAAAAATTCTCTTGAAGCAAAATTTATAAACTAATTAATTTGCCGGCAAACCTCGACACTGTCAGAGCAACGATGCAAAGAAAATCCGCGCTCAAAGAGGAGACCTAACCGTCTCGTATCTAAACGAGGGACTCGGTCGAGACGCGCGTGCGCTATGCTAATTCAAGCCAGCATATAGAAAAACTCATTCGGCTGTAGCCTCCTCGTAATACGAAATGCATAAGAATGTAGACGTGCGCTCACATGCTAATCTTGGGACGCGACGCTTTCACACCACGGCGGAGCGATATATAACTAAATGATAATCGTGAGTGAGGCGAAAGGGTTGCGCGGTCCTTTTTTTCTTCATTCTCTTGAGCCGTAGGTGCGCGGCTCTCTGGGCGCGCGAATGAAGGTGGATAACCGACGAACTCGTTTTCAGTTGTTTTGCGCGCGAAGAAATTTTTTTGAGGTTTAAGAGATATATGGATGGGGGAAGGCTTCATGGGCATTGGTAGAAGATTTTACTTTATTTATAAATACACTTTTCCTAGCATACAAGTTACAACGTATGTAAATAAGATATAGTTTTTCTTAACCAAGAATATTTAAACTGCAAATTTAGTCTAAACAAATAGCTCATGTACAGAACATTTAATGTATGACTTTATGTATAAAAATATGTATAATATTCTTTAAACTATTTTACGAATAAAATAATAAAGTTAATTATATACTAATCGATACACATATAGAAACTTACATGTTGAGATATAATATACAAAGAGCTAAATTTTATGAACATTGATTCAGTTCTTTACAAAAAATCTCTTACCGAAAAAATCTTTCATTTTTTGAAGTACTCAAAGTTATAGGTATAAGGGGTGTAAGGTACCGTCATAATTTTTCAAAGAGTATATCTCATGAAAATTAATAAAATTATTTGAAAAAAAGTAAGTATTCATATATATATATATATATATATATATACACATACACACGGAGGCCGTAAAAATTGTGGTTTTCCAAAAGAGATATTTAGAAATTACTTTTTAAATTGAATTAGTAAAAAACCCATTCGACAAAAGTAAACATTTTTCCATAAAAAATTAGTGAATATTCACTAATTCTTATTATTACAATAAATCGTTACAATAAATTAAGTATTTATCCTCATCTCAATTCACAGACAATTCAAGTTGAGACTCACACTCAAGTTGAGAGTCTTGTTAGGTGTTTATTTTCAGAGTTGTTTTCGTAAGAGACATTTACACTCGCATAACTACTTTCACCCGAACAAAAAATAAAAAAATTAATTGCTATGTTATTCGTGTGTGTTTACCCTAATCCCAAATCATAGAAAAAATCCTCAAATATTCATTTAAAAATCATTTAAATATCACCGCACACTAAACCCCTTCAACACCTCTAAACCAAAGCGACAGCGTTGAGAGATCGAAAGCTATCGCGCAACAATCAATTGTCCGCAAAAATGCTACTCAACTCGGCCTCACACGACGCGTGCGCTTTTTAATTCACGGCGCGTGCTATAGAGAAGAGGAAAAGGGGGTAGCCAGGAGAGAGAAAGAGAGAGAGCCTCGATTAAAGGGGGGCAGCGAAATCGATAAAATAATCACGTCAGGCGAAATTATTTGTATTTCCAGCGTGTTTTATACCCTTATCCAGTACCCTGTGCGCTCGCGCTTTCTCTCGTGGAGAAATGCGCTTTATTGCACGCTTCGACGAGTGTGTGCACACGAGTTTCATCGCTCGCTCACTAGCTCGCGCGTGGGAATAAGGGCAAAAAAAAGAGCGCACTCGCGTATAGCGATAGTCGTACGCCGCGCGTTATTGTTCCGCAAAAGGTGGGGGTGGAAAAAAGAAGGAGGAAGAAACGCTGCGTGTGCACGCGGTTATATGTATACACGTATGTGTGTGTGGGAGAATACACGGAGGTAGTCTAGAAGCAATCCGCGACCGGAAATTTAAAAAGTTGCGCTAATGCTCGCAGGGGATGCGAGTCTTCGTCTTCTCTCTCTCTCGCTCCCTCATTTTCTTTCATTCTGTCATGGCTGTACGTACCTACATTTTTATGCCGTTCTCCTTTTTTCGCTTATTACAGCGTCGTGTAGCTTTCTCTCTCTCTCTCTCTTGCTCCTCTACTTTGCCTGGGTGTCTACTCTCGCTCTTGCTGCTCCGAAACTAACGGCGTCATTATAATTTCGTGTTCTAAACTAATGTTGCCGGACATGTTAAGCTGTGAGTTCATAAATATTAATTTCATAAATGTGGGGGGCGAAACGCTCGGTGCACTTTGTTTAAAAATGATTTTAATTCAAGAATGTGTGGAGAGAATGTGAGAATTAATAGTTAAGTAAAAGTATGCTGTGAGCAGTTTGATATAATATTTTTCTGACCAATTTTCAAAAAGATACAAAGTTTTTTAAAATTCCAGTTACATATCTTTTTGGTTTTTTAAAAAATAATTAGATATTTAAATGGTAGATAGAAAGCTAAAATGTAAATTTCTATAATTTATTAAAAAAAAAAAAATAAAACAACCTACTAATCAATTTACGAAGAAACAATTTTTTATTACATTTTCTTCCTTACGAATCTATATACCTCCTATCAACCCAACATCTTTTTGAAAAAACAAAAGGCTTTTGCTTTCATCTTTGTCTCTTCCTGTACTCAGGTTCTCACCATATGCGCGTCGCGTTCCCCACTGGTGACGTCGTAGCAAGCGCGCTAGCGATTCGCATTATTACGATTGGATAACTCGCGAAAGATAGCTGAGCGAATGGCGAATGGCGACGGCGGTGACGGTGGTGGTGGCTTTCATTTTCCGCGGGCCGTTGTAAAAGGTTGTCTCCCGCTGAAATCTGGAATTTCGATCACCGATATATGAAAGAAAAATAGCGTGAAATAACTTTTCTTGCCGCTGATGAAAATAACATCAGCGGAGTTTAAGCGCGTGGACTTGTTTACCCGAGAAGACGCAATTTATTTATCTTCCTGTGTCGTTTATCCACCGCTCCTTTATCCCAAGTATTTGAAAAAATAAGGGTAACCGGAGATGACGGAAGAGATTCCAATTATATTTATTTGTTATAAGCAGTCAAGAAAGCAAAACATCGCTGAAAGCGTCTTAAATTTTTCTCTATTTGTATTTCATATCTGGTATAATAATAATATATAAATGTATTTACGTGTATAATATCAATAGGCCTTCATTTACCACTTCCAGTAGTAGCCAAAATATTGCCGTAAAGCTACAATTCACCCAAAACCTAACCAGATAAGTCCATTTTTCAAATTTTGTGCCCGGAATAACCGGGTAAGTTATCGTAGTTATAATTTATTTTATCTAATCAAATTGAATGTAAATATCATGGCTATATATATATATATATATATATATATATATATGTATATATATATCTGTTTATTTAAAAAATTCCTATACACTTTAAAATAATAATCATTTTAAAATTTTACAATATATTAGTACAATTCAAATGCTCGTGAATTTAATAGAAATGTCAGAAAAATAGAAATTTCGTGAATAAGTTAGAATAATTCATTGAACAATTGCTAGTTTTGTAATTTATTGACCCGTTTCATAATTAAATTAAAGAATATGCTCTAATATAAAGGTGAACTGCACTATCAGATAAGTCCACAGTTTCCGGAATAACCAGACAAGTCCATACTTTTTTGAGTTCTTACTCGTTTTGAACTCATCATCAGAAAATGTATAATCTGTTGAAACCAGCGTGTAAATATGTTTTTAATGTGTCAATTGACTAGTCAAGTATCACAACTCATCTCGTTTCTCCCGATCTTACATATAAGTTTGAACATTAAAACCCGTTTTTCTCGGAAACTCGAAAAGTGGACTTATTTGGTTATTCCGGGTAGCCACAGATATATATTCTAAAATATTGTTCATTTATCGATTTAATGAACGAAAGTGATCAATAGACAATCTGTAAATCTGCATAAAAACTGTACATAAATTCTGAATTAGAAAAAAATTGTAATTTTATACAAAAATTATTGGACATTATTTACTGACAATTATTATATTATTTTTTATATCTTTCTAATCGAATTATTACAAATAATCAGTAAATCTACATAAGAATTATACATACGTTTAAAACAGTTTTTTGCAAAGTTAAATTATAACTCATAGGAATAACAAACCAGACAATATCCGTCTCTCGTCTTTTGCCCCAGCAGAATGTGAATGTAAACTGGCAGCAGCGATGCTGTACTAAATTCACAGGATCGATCCATCAATGACAGGCAACAGCCGAGTAAGTTTAACGCACGTAGTCACCGCGAAATTGATGTGATCCCCGATCATTATACCTCATTTTAGCCAACAATAATTTTTGATCACGCGCGTGCAAACATGGATCTTCGTTTGTGCATAAATCTTCGAATGATCGTGAACCGAATATTCACGATGGATTTCGACGCGCGTCATGTGAATTTTCAGCTGTGCATGAAAAATTACATTATGTATGCGTTGCAGAATTTTTTGCAAATCGGGGATAAATTTTAAATTTATGTCTATTACGTAGTTATAAAGTCCTATGAGTTGATTACACAGAAAATATTTTTCAAAACTGGTTAAGAAAATTTTGCGGCAATTGTCTATAAATAATAATGCATAGAGCAAAGTGCAACTTGTATTGTTTCGGCGTCGCAGGAGAGTTTCGAAGTATCTTAAAGTAGGCTTAACTGAAACGCCGTTATGAAAATAGCGATCATGACACTGCACTTGCTTCGTCTCGTTAAACTCCTTAAACTTGCAGTGTTCCATTCTCTTAAGAAGATAATTATATATTGTGTTTTTTATTCTACTTACTTAAAATTTCCAACTATAGTAAAAGTAACCCAGTTGCCGTCTTTTTTTCTCGCAAATTCTTCATAAGATCTTTAAGTAACTTTAGAAAAGAAATGCTCAATTTTTTAACTGAGAACTTTTACAATCTCATTCTAATTTTCTGGAAAAATTCGTAAGCAATACGTGTACTTCATTTGCTTGAAGAAAAATAAGTCTCATCCAATATTGAATTAATAAATTTTTATAAAAATTACAACTATAAAATAAACTATCTCTATAAATTATATATATATATATATAGTTTATATTAAAAATAAATATTATCTGTATAATAATGCAATACAATATTGAAATTTAAAGTATAAAATTAATACCAAAAAATAGTTTATGGAATATGATGATCTTAGAAAATATTGATTAAACAGTACACATCTCCTAGCGCGCTAATGTACTCCATTCTGTTTTAAATGTAATCTATGAAATCCATTATCATGTTTGCACTTATTTAACAGATTTTCATATTTACCGAGCTCGTGACAATGCTTACATGTATCATGTTTATAAAAAATGAAAGATATATCAAAGTAACTTCTTTCATCTCTCATCTGTTCTAATGCTTTATTATGAAAATTAGTAAACTCTTATCTATACACCGATAAGAAAATTTCTAAGGGAATTCTAAAAATAATTGTAATATTTTAACGATATTCAGTGATCTTTCACATCGAAAATGTATGCTTTATAAATAAAATGAATTAATTCTAGAGGAAAACTCTCGTGAGAATTTCCACAGTACCACCAGACAACGTTAACTTTCAGGCGTCGATCTTTGGCCGGCGCGACATCCAAGTCGTCTTTCGCAAAAGAGGCTGCGACGGCGCCAAGGCGATGGAAGACTTACGGCCAATTTGAAAATGGTCGTCCTCGTAATTGGGGTGAGGGCGCGCGGGGCCGACGTGCGGCGGTGGCGAGACGTACACGCGACTTCAATGGAATGGAAACTAAAGGTATTAGGCGAGAAAATTAGTAGAATCGTATCGCCAAATGATGACCATTAAATTAGTACGATTGTCTTTTCGTACAATGGATAGGGGAGAGAGCCCGTAACACTAGACATTTAATTGATATTGTATTAAAGCTAATTTAGATTTCCCGAGAGTTTGATCGTGCAGTTTGTTTTTACTCGACTACGGTAAGTTAATCAAATATTGGTTTCGTAAATGAATCAAATGTAACTGCGAATTTTGATATATAGAGTTTTAGTTGAGATTTTAACACAATATTGTATACTTTCTTTATTTTTAATTTATTTAAGTTTTATTCTATTTAATTATCTCCTTTTTAATTGAATTTTTTTGTGAAAGAAATATGTAGTTATAATTACATTTTTTTAATTGTTTTAGTTAGAGACTTAAACTATTACAGTTAAAGACTAGAACTTTTGATTTTCATATAACACTATGGAAAAATTCTTTTCTTTTAGATAAGTTAAATTGTACCAACTACATTATCTCATTAGTACATAATTATATCTATTTACGTAGTCCAAAAAAGATACGTACATATTTCTTCATGCTGTCTACAATAAATGATAAAAAACTTAGATTAAATCTATGATTCATTATTTGCACAAAAATCAGCACATTGTTATTGAATAATAACTCAAAATGAATAACGTAATTTATTTTAGCGGAAAATAAATAGTCTATAAAAGTCTATATAGCTCTAATCATAATCTAAGAATATAAAAATATTTAAAGTAGAACAGCACGATAAAAAATTTTTCTGAGAAATTTTACGTATATGGGAACAGCATAACATCCTATTTATTACTGTAACGTTTTTATTATTTTTAAACACTTTAATTTACATGGTCTCATTAAATGACAAAAAAATACAATTATTTGTCTAATATTCTTTAAAATAACACAGGCACACAAAAAATAAAAAGTGATCTATCCCAGAAGACACATCATCATATCCTAATAAATTTAGATGCGCTGATCTCAAATATGACCTCAATTTTGGCCTATCA
>JAYJLV010000046.1:22505495-22524536 GCA_036873485.1 Torymus texanus
ATACTATTTAATGACACGCGTTTAAATGAAAGAGCACACAAATACGGACAGGCACACTAATACGGACCGCTACCCTATAAGGAAACAATACTATAGTCAGTCGTTACTGGTATTAAAAAAAATTAAATTTTGTCTATATTATGAAATAAAAGAATATCCAGAATATATCAAAGTCTTGCGATTTCCAAAAATCAAAAGCTTTAGTCTTGGGTTTCAAAAATCATTGAAATTCTAAATAGTTTTTTTTATTGAAGTCATTTGCAGCGTTAAACGAGATATGAAAAAAAGTAATATAATAGACTCGTAAACAACTTTTTTCCTACATGTATTTTAAATAACTACTGAATGTTTAAAAATTAGGAAAAGGTGGTCTTTTTAATAATTTTAAATCGCAACTTAAATTATTATTCTTAAATTGAACTTTAATTAAATTTTACTATGATTATAAAGATATAAACTTGAAACGAATGATTAAAGAATACGTAGTTTTTTATGACTATCATCTAATATGTAAATAGTTTCTGATTACTGTCGTGAGAAAACTGTTATATGGTTTATTTTAGAATAATTACGGAATTAAATTTAAATTTTTCGACGGAAATTCTTATCTTCGAAGGACTTCTGATTGCCGTAACGAACAAACTGACATTGCATTTTTGACAAGGTTATACTTCGTCAGCTTCAATTAACTGTGAGACTGATACGTTTTTTGAAATTATTTTTATTAATGTTGATACTTAAATCATAAGAAGACATTTTATATATTTTATTTATAATACTGTGTATATCGATTCTACTTACGATTTATATACCAAAAAGACTTGCACAAAAATATTATTTTTTTTTTTTTTTTTTTTTTTCATTTAAACAAACGCCAACGATTTATCATCATTCCCTATTATATTTGACGAAAGATAATAAGAAGCACATAGAAACACTAAGCCAGAGAAGAACGTGACAATCCTAGATAGAACAAGAGAATGATAAGCGAGGAATGGACTTAGTCTCCACTGCCGTAAATTCGCGAGCTTTTGTTTCAACGTCCAGTGTCATAAATCAGAAGCTCGGGGCCGACTGGTCAAATAATATCGGCGAATCCTCGCGCCACATAGTCTCTCTTTCGCGAAATTCTGATTCATACCTACGCAATCTTCTCACACGCTCGCGCATAAGCGGTCGTCCCATTCAGCGGCAGCCAGGAGTGTCGAGCGGGCAAAAAATTGCAGTCACAAAAAGAGTCTGGGGATTTTCAGTCGATACAGAGGATCCATAATTAGAGTGCGCGAATCGAGAGCCTATGTGACGTCAGTGTGCCTCGTGGTATGCGTGTATGTTGATAGTGTGTGGGGGGAGAGACGCCGAGTAGTGGGAGATGGAGACGACCGCGTGCCGGCGTTTTCGCCTTAAAAAACCCACTGAACGTGATACAATCGCGTTAATCACTGCTCGGCTACGTTCGCGTGAGAAGGTACCACTTTTGCGCGTGTACCTGGTGAGTACAACGAACTTACAGTACTACTAACGCGAATTACGCATTTCGCTTGTCGCGCGAACGCCAGGGCTTCCAAGTTTAGTGTTTTCTTTTAAGAGTTATCGTTTTTTTTATTAAGTGTACGTGATAAAATAAGTTCTGGAATATTTTATTTACATAATTCACGGGATGAGTGATTTATTTCTGAAATGTTTTATTCAATAGCAATTAACGAGGCGATGACTTAATTAAATCATTGCTTTTACATCGATCAATCATCACGTTACATTTTTATTTTTAAAACTTGTTTCAACTTCAAATAAAACTGAACTTATTTTTCGAAATAATCTAACTTTTCTTTACTATAAATTGAAGTTTTAATTTTTTATTTTACAAATTTTATTCAATTTTCAATATTATTATTCCTTGAAAATGATTCATTTATTTGCATGAATTTTATTATCATTTATAATTTTAGTCTTTTTTATTGTATATTAGAATATTTACTTTTTCATTTTTTTTGTATTAAAGAAGTATTTTAAATATTTAGGTCAATGTTATTTTCAAATGTGACAGAAATACATTTCAGATATATACTATAACTTATATTTAATTTGACATTTATTTCCATTATTTTATACGATTTATGTAACAACAGTAATATTGTAAGAGATAAATTTCATCACGAAAACATTCCAAAAGGTTTTAATAATTTTATTCGTACATCAGAAATTTATTACCACTTCGGCGAATTCTTATCGAATGATAAAATTTTGGATTTAATTTACTTAAAAGTGAATGATCAGCGAAGGTCAACTAAAAGTGGAAAAACCTGTACACTTGTGCAAACATTAAATTTCCATTTGAATTCACACGTATTTTGCTCAGATTTTGATTTGTGAAAAGTAAACAGAGTGTACACAGTTGAGTTGGAGAAAATTTTAATATATTTATAATACATATCGGTGACGTAATTTACTTACGCAGCTGTTGTTGTGTTTACATACCTTCCGTCAATGCCAGTTTCAATCCACCAAGGAAGATTTCTGTGAATCTTTTTCTTATGCAATATTACGTGAATCATCAACTTGTCTATATGGAAGATGAAATATTCTATGAATGAGAACACTAAGTGGTTTTTTAGCGCGCGCGGTTAACCAAAAGGCATAGTTAGCGCTAGAAACCGTATTTCCGCCAAAGAGTTGTTATTGACAAGCAATGCAATTTTCACAAAGTTTTTTAAAGAAATAACTCTTTTTTAATAAAGTTCATTAATTTTCCAGTTATCACAGAAGCACCATGATGAAGATAATCTTTACAGCACTGCTGCTCGTCAGCATCAGTGCCGCCTACAAAGTTGAGGTTCCTAATGACTATGACGACCTCGTTAGGTTGATCTTTGGTAAACCGCCCACCCAACAAAACAATGTCAGAGTGAGGAGGCAACAGAACCAAGCTGAATGGGAAAACTCTGTTTGCGAGTGCGTGCCCTATTATCAGTGCAACTACAATGGTACCATGAATGAGAATGGTGAGGGTATTATCGATATCAGAGGTGGATTCGTTGGAACCGAAGAAACGGCAGCGTAAGTTTTTAATAGTTATTATTTGATATACATTTACAAAATATAGTAAAATAGAGAATGTACCTGGTAAATTATTCGATTATAATAAATGTAGTATATTTAAAACAGAGTAACTATGTCGATTAATGACCATTTACTTTTATTAATATTAATCGAGAATATTAAGTTTGCTTCTCACGCGAAAGTGAAAATTAGGTGTTTGGTATATATAAAAAATACACGAGAAAAAAAATTGTATATAATACTTGCCAGAAATGGGAAGCCATGCGCGAGTGTGTTTTGCCCGAGTGATATAAACTTTAGGCGTGCCCGAATTGACTATTTCGCACGCTATTTGCATAATGCACTAGTAAGAAATATTCAAAGTTTCATTAAATTGTATAATATAACTCATCAAAATTTAATTTCAGGAAGAGACGACCATGCAGCCATTACTTGTCTGTCTGCTGTCTTCCACCAGAAATTATGTCAGGACACGATACCGACCCAAACCAAGGTGGTAACAACGGTCAAGGCGGTAACAACGGCCAAGGCGGTAACAACGGCCAAGGAGGTAACAATGGTCAAGGTGGTAACAACGGTCAAGGTGGTAACAGTGGCCAAGGCGGTAACAACGGCCAAGGTGGTAACAACGGCCAAGGTGGCAACAGCGGCCAAGGCGGTAACAACGGCCAAGGTGGTAACAGCGGCCAAGGAGGTAACAATGGCCAAGGCAGTAACAACGGCCAAGGTGGTAACAATGGACAGGGTGGTAGTGTAAATGGCAGACCCCATGTCAACCGTGGTTGTGGTTACCGCAACCCCAACGGTGTTGGCTTTAGGATCACCGGAAACTTCCACAACGAGGCTAACTTCGCTGAGTTTCCATGGATGGTTGCTGTCCTCCAGAGCCAAAATGTTCAAGGAAATATGGTGAAAGTTTACCAGTGCGGTGGTTCCTTAATTCACAAGCGTGTTGTATTGACGGCGGCCCATTGCGTTTCCGGGTAAGCACATTTTAATAGCCAAGGTTTTATATAATGCTCAAAGGAAAATCATAAACTTGCGTTTAATTTATTATTTGACGAACATAATAATAAGATTCCATTTTTGCTTGTCCCTGCAGAAAAACTTCAAGTGAGCTTTCCATCCGTGCAGGTGAATGGGACACTCAGACCACTGATGAACCCCTTCCTCACCAAGACCGGGAGGTAGGTATTGTCGTCACCCATCCTGGTTACCAGAGGAACATCCTTTACAATGATTATGCTCTCCTCATCCTCGCCCAACCTGTTGAACTCGCCGACAACGTTGAGGTTGTTTGCCTTCCAGAAGAAAACGAAGTCTACGATCACACTAAGTGTTTCGCCACTGGCTGGGGAAAGAACGACTTCGGTAATGAAAAATCAGTTATTATGAATTTTTCCATTATATAAGAAGAAATTTTGTAATGAAAAAAATGTTATGTTCTTAGGTGAGAAGGGACACTACCAGGTCATCCTCAAGGCTATTGACCTCCCGACTGTTACCCACGACCAGTGCCAGAAATCTCTTCGCACTACTCGTCTTGGAAAATACTTCAAGCTCCACGAAACTTTCATGTGCGCTGGTGGTGTTGATGGCATTGACACGTGCACTGTAAGTTTCTATATTATCACAATATCAATAAATCAACTGAGAACTTTTCAGGAATAGACGTAAATTTAACATTTGTTTATTTCTACAGGGTGACGGTGGCAGTCCTCTCGTCTGCCCGCTGCCCCAGGACCCAACTCGCTACACTCAAGCTGGTATCGTAGCCTGGGGTATTGGTTGCGGTCAAAACAACATTCCTGGTGTATATGCTGACGTGACCAAGGGCCGCAGATGGATCGATGAAACCCTTGCCACTTACAACATCGACTACATCTCCTACTCCCCCGGTGGCAACAACAACTATCCCCCCGTGCCACAAGTTTAATTTTAAACGTCGAACGTTTGCGGGAGATTCTTTGATTGTTGATTGACTGACTCTCAATTTGATTGATATTTTTTTAATTATTATATAAATAAAATATTATGATATGACTGAATGTACAGGTTGTTTTTAAGAAGTCCCCGTTGCAAATACGTTTATGTTGAATGTTTGAAAAAAAAAATTGTTAAGACTGTAACTTTTATGTAATAGTAAAGATATTTAAATATAAATATGATGTACATACTGAAATATTATTGTTTGAGTTACATTTATTTATTCCAAAAATACCTTTGCTTATCATAAGTATACTGACATAAATTACGCTTATTTATAGTATTTTGCACAGTGCTCATTAATATTTAAAATCAATAAAAAGTTTTCAAAAAATAATTAGAACAATCTATCAGCAAAATAATTTTTAAATAAAGATGTACAATGACAACAAAATTAAAAGATAGAAAAACATAGAGCTAGGGCGTGTAGAAGGAAAATAAACGAGGGCTAACGATGTCGTTTCTTCTTGTTTGTATAACTACGTCGTGCGCAAGTAGCATTAGCCCAAGTAATTATTAAGAATCTGCAACACTACCGTAAGCGGATTCAACGACGAGCGAAATATCCTGAGAAATAACGTGCTACTTTTCGCATTTTTAACCAAGGGAACAAAGGAATTACGAAGATCTCGAATATACTTCTTAATAATTAAATAACTGGCTAAACACAACTCATTTTTATTAAAGTTACTAAAAAATCACTTTAATTTTATCAGACAGAGAAAAATTTACATCATATCTTCTTATAGATGTAAAATCTATAAATATTCTCAGTTTTTAGCAGAAATGCTAATTCTCCTTGTTACTAATAATAATTTTCAAGTTTGGAAGTTTCCATTCACTATTTCATTAATATTATCTGAAGTTTGTATGATTAAGATTTAGTTCTAAATATTTTAAATAATTTCACCCCTGTTAAACCAAATGTAAAATTATATATTACGATACTTAAACGTCCATGAATTGCTATGAAACTAATTTAAAAACATCAAAATCGATCTCCCCGAATTCCCAACAATCATTAACTTAGCAGCCCACACGGATATCCGTTCCTCCCGACTTTCTTCCAATTTTTCCGCCTTCTCGTAGCAATACCTCAAACTTTTCACCCGGAACGTCATGTGTGCGAAGCAGTTCGTCCATCAGCTCTACAAACCCGAGATGCCGCGCTTTCACGGGGGGCGAAGAGAACGACCGGAAGTCTTAACCGGAAGCCGCCAGATGAGCGTCGCACGCGCGTGACTTACTTCGAATCGCAGCAAATTGACTTTCTATCGACGTTCCGAGGGATGAGAGAGAGAGATGGAGAGACAAGTTGCGGAGGTGCAGAGCGATCGAGGAACTTGGATGAGAACTTGCTATGCGAAGGTCTTACACGCCAGTTCCTCCCTTGGCGAATAATTCATGTTCTTATGTGAGACGCGAGTATGCACGAGTTCGAATTCCTGGGCCGAGGGTACAATTACAATTACCGTCGGGATTCAATGATCGACAGGAGGTCGACTAGGTGCGTTCCGTATGGGAGGGACGGCGTACGCGCGATTTAATTTTTGACTAATTGGTTGGAGTGAATTCGGAATTGGCGACATTCATCCGGTATTCGTGTTTCCATGACTCCGTTAAATAACTAAAATTTCTCAGTGCTTCAGTAAGAATGATTATTTTGAGTAGTATTGCAAATAATTTTATAGTTTATTTGATGTTAAATTTATTTTGTAAATCATAAAGTTTAAATTTCATTATCGTGCTTCTTTATGAAGAATTATTTTTAGAGGAAAAATTGATCTTCAATTTAAAAATCGAGAACAACGAATGATAAAAATACTAATAAATTCCTTTAAAAATAATGGGAGTATTTTAGCAGAAACAGGAATATTTTATTCATCTTTATAAATAATTCTACCACATCCTTTCAGGTTTCCTTTGCCATTTTTGTTGGCTAAGTGTCATTTAAAAATTTACATTTCATACAAATCAAACAACTAGTACAAATATTGCGGAGCTCCTTACAAAACTGAACTAATTTATTAAAAATAATTTTATTGAATAAATATCGGCAACGAAAAAAGTAACAGTATTTTTGAAAAATCACGACAAACCCAAAAGTAGTTCAACTTTCTCGTAACCGTAACGAAGCTCATTATTGAATCTACGAGCGCCTTCGACTCTAATTACACTCTGACTGTCCAATACAACCTACGACTCTCGCAACCACTACGTCACAGGGTGCCTCTATACTATGCAATGCACCGCTTGCGCGCGCGCGTCCACGCTAATCGGATAAGAAATAGCCCCGAATTTGGCACTGTTTTCAATTTCTCGTTCTCTCTCGTCCGAAAAACAAAATCCATAAAAACTTTCGCTACTCCTTACACGACAGCTCTCCTCTCTCTCTCTTTCTCTCTTCCTCCTTTGCTTCTCAACGTTAATGCCCAGTGGCGAGCTAGCGAGCTCGAGCCGAGAGATTTATACGGAGTGGCCGCGGCGCCTCCGCAAAGGCGGCACAGTTTCCACATCGAAAAGGCGAAATTATCGGGGCTGGCGCCGATTCAAGAGAGATGTATTATTAAGAGGCACGCTCTTGCTCGCTCGCTCGCTAGCGCTGCGCCTTGGCCGTCGACCAGCGACTTTTGAAGCTCCCACTCTCTCTCTCTATACTCTGCACCTTATACTTCCAAGGATACGACCACTACTACAACTACTACCATCACGCTACTGCCGCGGCTGACGCTGCTGCTTTACGTATTTACGGACGCGAATGCGGGAGAGTTGGGCGCTCGCGAATCCGGGCCAAGGGTCGGGAACGAGGCAGGCAGGCAGGCAGGCAGGCAGCAGAGCGGCCAATTAGACGTTTTAGCGTAATCGCGATTGACGACCCCTGTGTGAGTGACTTCGGATATGGGCCAAGAGGGAGAGCCACTGAGCTTGCGGCACGAGCTCGTGCGAGAGCGTCGAAGAGTAGCAAGTTTCATGTTGTGTGCATTAATTTAACAAAGTTGGTTATGGGACGGCTGTAGGGATGTGCCGCGGTGAGTCCGTTAGGGTCTCGAACAATACGGTGAATAGGGGGCGAAAGAGATTGTTACATTGAATAATATATATATTTTGATGGTTATTATTGAGAAAAGTAGATGATTTTGATAATCTTACAGTGCGAAAAGGGTGAACTGTATTGTAGCTGGGCGCAGAACTCACCTGAAAACAGAAATAAAAGATACATGAGTAACGATGAAATTTAAATTTGCAATGAAGATTTTACAATTATACAGGTAGAAAAATTTTACGGATTATATTGTAGATGATGTAATAGTTAATGCTATGACAAATACAGATTATATATGCGATCATATTATCTAATGGTAGGAAATGTTCTTTTCTTTCTCAACTATTATCCAATTTGTACTTGAGCTTATCGGAACAAAGAGAGTATATCTTGCTCCACACCTTTTCTTGTGTCATAACTTTATAATATTACGCTAATCTCTGAGGCTACAAAAAGATTTCATCTCTTAAAATGTAATTTGAATATTTAATCCACTTTTCCGTTCAATCTTTCTCAATGGTGATACTTTTTCTCTCTTCTTCTGCAGCTTCTTCTGAATTTCTTTTCAAGGTAGATACGAAGGCAAAGAATGCTAAAAGAAAGTTTAAAAATAAACAGTAAAAGAAGAAGCGAGAATCGGTATTTTTACGAAAGTACGAGTGATGGCAAACTTACTATACTATGAAAAATTTTCAAGATATTGAACAAATTTAGATACTATGTCAATTGATAAAATAAATTACAAGTTTATTTCGTGATTTGTCTTCATGGACTAAGTATATTTAGTTTGAAGAGGCATTGCAATATGTCTTCGACGGTTATAGTTATGTCATGAACCAGTTGCAATAACCAAGGCAATTTCTTAAGTCTTCAGCAGCAATATTTTCATCAGCAATTTATGCTGTGCTGTGTTATCAAGTTCTTGTTTAGTATTAATATTGGACGTTTGAATAGAGATAGCTGATAAATAGATGACCGAATTTCCATAATATCTCAAAGGGTATTCATGAACTTTTTATGCGTCCAAGTACTATTACCTAGTGCTGGTATCGCATCAAATATTTTAAGTCTTATTATTGTCGAGCCTTTGCAAGAAATTCAATTGTAATTTATATTTGTCGTATTATTAATTAAGACTAGTGTTGAGAGATGGGGACGCTGCTACGAGTCAGGTCTAGTAGTTGTAGGATTATATATAAGTACTGGACACGTTGAATATGCTAGTATTGATCTTCCTACGAATCACTAAGATGTTCACCATTTCTTTTAGTTGGTATATATTATATGGTATATATTATATGGTTCTGCTATGTGACCCTGTATGTCTGCAACCATTGAGTTACACTATACTCCTGAGCAATGACAGCCAGATACGCCGGTGTTGAAGTAACAAGTTAGGTTCAATGATTTTTGACGTTTTCCCTTTCTTCCGTTCCTCTATATTTACTACAATGATTAATCATCGATGACATTGTTATTTTTATAAAGTAACTCAGGCAGAAGAGGACTGTTTGGGATGATCTGTACTTAGCTTTGTGTACTAACACTTTTTGCGCTCATACATTTTAAGAGTATCATGCCCATAAATCTGTTACAACTAAATATTTAAACATAATTGCACAGTAGGAATTTGTTAGAAATTACTTTTTCTGAGAATGTTATTGGATTATTATTTCCTATGATATTTATGTTTATATAAACAAAAACATCCAAATAAATGAGACCTATGAATAATTACCATCGCAATAGCGCAATAAACATAATTAATTTCAGAACAATCTTCAGTGCCGTACTAACCTCTAAATTCGATACCATTACCGAAACCCCGAGAGCGCAGGAGCAGCAGCCGCCGCGACCTCGAGGCCGCGCGTATTACTCTTTCGATTTACAACCGAAACGGTGAAACAAAAACCAAGTACCAGAGCGCCACCTCCATAAATAAACCAAAAAAGCCGCGTCTATTTCAAATTAACAAAAGACCAGAAAGAGCAAGAGCGAGAGAGAGAGAGAGAGCACACGCGCAGCCTGGCAAGGCCACCTAACCAACGCCGTCGGCGGTAGACGACGACTCTGCTGCTGCTGCTGCTGCTATGGAATTCGGCTCTCCGCGCACGCACGCGTTTCGTGATTTTCATTTCGGGCGCGCGCGCGCGGTTAGCTCTGCGGCACCACGCGTCCCCCCTATATCATCGTTTAAAATAATATTGCGCGCGAGTCCAGGAGGCGCGCAAGCGCTACCGCCGCTCTCTCATATCCGCCGCGACAAATCACCCCCTGCCTACACGCGCACACGGCGAAAATGGTCCTAGGAGCGAAAAATATAACGGCGCGTACTGGCTTTATTGTGTGCGTATACGTGTACGTGTGGAAGGGGAGATATTTTCTTTTTTTCTTTTGGACACTGGTGGTGTCTTTCGTAGGAGCTATCCTCGAGATATTAATAAAAAGCAGAATAGGAGGGAGATAGAGAAGAGTTATGAATTCGAGGTTTTGGGGGTTTCTTTTTTTTTGGGAGGGAGGAGCAAGGCGTTCTTTTGCGTTCGCGAGTTTCTAAGAGTAGAGCTCTAATTGTGACGAAGGCGAGGCGAGAGAGGAAGTGAGGGAAGCCAGGCGGCCGGTTTTAATGAAAATTTCGAAGTGCGCTTTCAGTTCGATGCGGTGGGGCTGGGTTAATATGACTATTAGATGGTAATTCTTCCTGTTAATGGATTGTATTGTATATAAATTACTAATTAATAGTGTGAGGTGACGTTGATAATAATGTCGATGCTAGATTGAGAGTGATTTTAATTGAAAGGATATTATTCGCCCTAATAAATAGTTATTCATTTAATAACAAAAAATAGTAAGTACATGGATTATACATTGACTACAACAAGATTAGACATTTATTGATTTTAGTTTTTATTTCATTTGAAGAAAAGGAACATTTTTTTCGATTTCTATCTTAGATGAGACGTATTACTGGTTTATCTGAAAAAGCGTAATAAGTATTTGATAAATACTTTTAATGCACTTTTTGTCTTTTTAAATCCTACACTTTGAATATTTATTTATTGATTACAGTTATTTTTAAAGGTAGAAAAAGCCGAATAATTGATTCGTTTTTGTACTTCTATATTATTCGCTAGTGAAAAATAGAAAGAAATTTATTATTGTATAAGAGTTTTTGCTTTGAAAATATATTTCGAAACATATATGTAAAAAACTTAAGTATACATAATATAATATTTTCAATGCTTTTTACGTTTTTTCTAAATGCATTTTCGCTGGAAATTGTACGTTCTGATAGACTTTATTTACTTTTCAGCTAACGAATATTTTCTATTTTATACAACAATTCATAAGCTATGACGTCCATCAAGTCTCATATTAGATTCCCTCCGTATTCCCCATTCCATTAAATCCCCATATCCATTTCTTTAACAACCAATGGAACCAGCAAAAACCCCTCTCCCAAATATCGCTTACACGCAACAAAAGCCATTTCCATTTCCCTATACTCTGGCTACGCAGTAGAGAAAAAAAAAAGAAACGTGAAATTCCCTACACTACTGCATGGTACATCGACTGACCCCGTGAGCCGAATAGGAACATACCGCCACCTACGCGTACCGACAATATAATCTTAATGAAGCAATTTTGGTATCAACACATTCCCCGTAATAGTCAGCTACGTACGCGCGAGCATAAGTAGAAACAAATGGCCTCATAAGCCGAGCGCTTCGTGAATGCGCGCACATTTTCGAAACCCACGACGACGACGACGGTGGCGGCGGGCCTTTCGAATAGCGGAGCACTTTGCACGAGCCCGAGACTGCGGCAAGCTATTTAAATTTTCCGCGCGTTGTGAGAAGGGAGAGAGAGAAAGATATATATCGGAAAAAGATAAGCCCAGGATGA
This sequence comes from Torymus texanus, assembly GCA_036873485.1. Lineage (NCBI taxonomy): Eukaryota > Metazoa > Arthropoda > Insecta > Hymenoptera > Torymidae > Torymus > Torymus texanus. Next base: position 22,517,488 of record JAYJLV010000046.1, read on the forward strand.
TTTTAATTCGGATTTAGGTTCCGGAAAAGAGACTTTTGGAGGGAAAAGGTGAATGTTAATATTAATTTTGGATATTTAATTATTTATTAGTGGAGGTATAAGGTACGCTAATATGTATCGGCGTAGTGTATACAGTTACTGAGATATTAGTCATATTAAAACATGATTCAATTAAATGTAAGACTTTGCTTACAAGTCTCGTTGGATAACAAACGCTGGAGTCATATAATATGACATATTAGACAAAATACATGGCGTTATTAAGTGTTACGTGTGAAGCTATTCTGTCGGGATAGGATCACTACGTATGTAAGGGTTAAGGTGTTCGTGTCGCTTCAAGTGGGTACTTGAAACGATGCCATGAAATACGACTTGAGAAGTATAGTTAAGTGACTGATTTATTCAAATACTTATACGCCAGAGAGAGAGAGAGAGAGAGAGAGAGAGAGAGAGAGAGAGAGAGAGAGAGAGAGATATCCTAACTGGCGTTCGCGTCGCGACCGATCGACGTCTTCTCGTAGGTCGCTGGCTTCGTTCGTCGTCCTCACTGAAGTTTTCTCTTCTCGTTGTTTTCCCTCTTGTCCTCTTCTTCGACCTAACGTCCGTGCTCTCTCTTTCTGTCTTCTGATCGCCGTGACCGGTCGTTCTCTTTCTTTCTGCCCCAGCCTGATGCATTTCCTCCTCTTTTATATCCTCGCTCAGGGGTTCTTGAGAGAAAGATTATTCCTTCTCGATTGTTCGTTTCTTCCCCCCTAATCTGACGTTGGATCCTCGTGCCGATGATTCAATGCCACGTGGAGCCGTTTTGGACTGCTCTTCTGACTTGTTATAATTGTTGCCATGCGCCTTCGACATTCGCGTTCCGCTGACGTTTCGCACGTTGCTACCGCGGAATCGTGCTGGGCCACGTGCCTTGATTTTCCGGATTTGTGCGTTACTCATTATAACATATTTACGAGTTCATGGTCGTATATGTTTGCTCACTAGAAGCTTCCATTCGTAACATAAGCAACAAAAAGTTATCTTTCTCCTGGAGTTCTATTCTTTGATAAAACAATTGTTTATGTGCATGATTAAGCCACAATAGGATTTATACATTAGAAGTTTTAGCGTAGAAAACAATAAAGATTTAACATTTACTCTACTATATGCAACATATTTAACAAATTTAAAGCCTTCTCCATTTTTAGAATACACCAAGTAGCACCGTCTTCTTTTTGCATGTCTGCCAACAGTTGAGTAGACGCGCGTTATTGGCTGTCGAAGAAGTCGATTATTCCTCCGATACTTCGTGAAGTTCCGCCTACGCTATTCTCAGAACAAAACTTTTAATTTAAATATTCGAAACATTTTCGAGGTTCTATAATATATTAAAAATAATACGAAACCGATGGTTCAACCTAAAGCCAATCATGAATTTTCAACCGTCTCATTACGTCGGCTAAGAAAAGCTTGCGCGTCTTTCATTCCAGTACGAAATCTCTTGACAAAACGAGCAAAGCCTAGCCACGCACAGCTTTTGCGACGTCGAGTCACTTGCGTCTACGTGTGTGTGTGTATATATATATATATACCACACACACACACACACACACGTTCGGGCTTTTTTCGCTCACCCGCTGTGCCGCACCCTGAGACGACGCGACTTAGCCAAGTTCCGAACGCTCGTAATCCGTTTCCCTCTCCTTACTTCTACCCACCAGCCTCGGAGATCCTTAATTAAGGATCCGTCAGGCACTAGGTCTCCATTCCCGCTCAGTTCTCTCGGATCGCTTAACCTCATGCGCGAAAAAAGTGAGAGAGAGAAAGAGAGAGAGAGAGAGAGAGAGAGAGAAGCCGATTCGGCTACCGTGAGCTCGTAGCTGCCGTCGCTTCCCATTAGAAATGCATGGAAATGCATAGAAATGCATGCAGATCGAAATCGAAACGAGGAGGCCGTGGGTGTCGCCGTTTTTTTACCCGAGGATCTTCGAACTTTTAAATTAGCTATAAGGATGCATTGTATTTATAATCAAACGATTCTTAACTGCGGGAGGTGTAACGCGACTGTCTGGACATTTTGTGAGACTAGTTTTCTCTGTGACTGACGATGCTGAATGAATCGTCGTATTTTTTTATTTCTTCTTCGTTTGGCAGAGAACGAAATTCGAAGGTTGTAATTTTTTCGTGTTTCGGTTTAAGGAAAAAGAGAATTTTAGCATTTATTTCGAATGAACACAGGAGTATAGTTTAAGTACAATTTCTCCCGAATAATATAACAAATTATGCGGAACAATTGTCGTAAAACGAAATTTATCGACGTGCCCAATTTTTTAAAATCAAGCTAAAAAAAAGTTTTTGGAATTACGATAAAAGTAACGTATTTATTTAACTCTCTGTGAAAACATTTTTTAGATAATTCGATTTTAATGAAAATTGGTATAAAGAATTCTTTTTTTTCCGATGATCACGAATAATCTTATTAATTATAATATACAGATAATTACTTGCGTCATATAATGGAAAACTAAAGATTCGTCACAATCAATGATCGCACAAAACGTTAAAGACTTTGATTTCTGAAGGCTTGGAAATTCCGAACTAGTATATTATAAATTCTTTTCATCATAATTAAATTTGAGAAATTATTTCGTGTTCACCGAAAGTCTAAAATATAACAAAAGAAATATCTTCGATGAATTTATTAAATTTCAAAATTTGAATTCTTTTTAGAAGGGCACTTTAAATATCATAGAAAATACACTCTATACAGCTATAGTTAAAAATTTTGGATATTCAATTAACAAGATTCATTAATTTTTCCCGACAACTTTTCACTCCGCTAACGTAATGCTCTAACACCAATAATTAAATGCACGTTATACACGGTCCTGAAAAACAGCTCGTAAACTCTCGGCCACCAAACCAGAAAAAAGTCGATCTTTTTTTTTACATTTTTTTCATCGTAATAGGACGTTGTAAAACGCTTTTCCCTCTCTATCCGCAGACACATGTGCACATTTTCCGCGCTTGCGTGCCCAAAGCGCAAACAGCATTTGCATCTTTCACTGTGTACTGTGGCGATACGCCGAAAATATGAATCCGACATGTGTCATCGACGATGCCCGGTGTGGATTTTCGCGCGAAAGCGAAAATAGAACGCTGCGCGCGCGCTTACCGGGGGCCGATAAAACGAAATAGGACGGAAAATTAAAGCGGGAAATGGGATGAGCGAGGGCGAGCCGTTGTAAAAGCGCGGCAAACGTATGTTTGTCACGGCACAGTGGCGGTTCCGTTGATTCTTTGTAATGAGAAACTTTGAATGCGATTGTGGAGATGGGAGGGGGGAGGGAAATAATTAGTATGGGTTTAAACTAGTTTTGCGAGCGTGCAGATGTGAAATATCATTAAAAGAACCATGGAAATGGTTTGAATTTGTTTATTCAGGAAATAGCTCATCCATGTTAAAAGAGAATGAAATGTTCAAGTACCGTGTGATTCGATAAATGAAACACTCACATCGAAACTCTGATATACCTTTTTAAAATATCGGAAAGACGTATTTTTTTTGGGAATTTTCAAAAAAAAGGAATTTGTGTAGAATTAGTTCCACGATGTACTTGATCAATTATCTGATCCAATCGTGTTCACTATATTGTATCGAAATAGAGTTGAAGAAAAACAATGAAAATATTTTTTTCTAGATTTTTCTAGTATTTACAGTATCTAAAATATAAAAACAAGAAATTTTTCGCTGAATATATCTGTGACTTCCCGGAATAACTGAATAAATCCACTTTTCGAGTTTCCGAGAAAAACGGGTTTTAATGTTCAAACTTATATGTAAGACCGGGAGGAACTAGATCAGATCAGTCGCGATACTTGACTAGTCAATTGACACATTCAAAACACATATTTACACGCTGATTTGGACAAATTATACATTTTCTGGTGCATTCAAAACGAGTAAGAACTCAAAAAAGTATGGACTTATCATGTTATTCCGGGAACTGTGAAGTTATCTGGTAGTGCGGTTCGCGTTTATTTTAGAGCGTATTCTTTAATTTAATTATGAAACGGGTCAATAAATTAAAAAACTAGCAATTGTTCAATGAATTCTTTTAACTTATTCAAGAAATTTCTATTTTTCTGACATTTCTATTAAATTTACGACCATTTGTATTGTATTTTTATTTTACTAATATTGTAAAGTTTTATAATGTTTATAATTTGAAAGTGTATAAGAATTTTCCACATAAACAGATAAATATATATCATCCATTATATTCACATTCAATTTGAATAGATAAAATAAATGATAACTACGATAAACGAAAAAAAATGATGAACTTATATCTGGTTACGTTTCGGGTGAATTGTAGCTTTACGGCAATATTTTTGCTACTAGTGAAAGTGGTAAATGAAAAAGGTCTATTTGAAGATACAAAAACCGGGGTTATCTCGATTTTAAAAAAGTGGCTTTGTTCAGTTATACCGGAAAGCCACAGATATGTAACACTGATGGATATTCGTATAAATATACAAGACAAAGCAATGAATAACCTACTATACATTTTATTAATTAAAAAAAAAAACAATTTCTTCAAAAATATTCAGGAAATTCAAAGTGCATACAAATTTTAGGCTTGTAATTTTTAAAATAAACATTTCCAACGAAAAGAAAAATCCCTTTGAATTACAATAAGTAAAATTTCAAATCGTATCCACTACCAATAAGATTTATTAAAAATGACAATAAACGCTTGTGATAAAAATAAATAAAAAGTCAATCTTCACACTAATCAACTACAAACTAAATTAAATCCAAGTACACAGGCTTTTGTCCAGCCGCTGCCAGAGCTTCGAAGCTTTTCTCTCTCCCTCTCATCCCTCCTGTATGTCGCGAAAAAAAAATACACTCGCCCCATGCGCCTGCGCACGGATGAGCTCGAAGCTCCGAAGAATAGCCTAATTATACGTTCTAATCTGCCGATACTATCGCAGCAATTAATCATCGTGCCTAATTAGCGTGTAAAATTGGCTGTCGCGCTTGCGCGCGGGCAAGCGTTCGAAACTTCGCGCTTTGTTTTCGAGAAATCGGCTTTTCGCTTCGTTGCACCTCCACTGCTGTTGCTGGCACCCTCGCTCGCGCGTGGGGCTGCGCCTGCGCATATCGCTCGTTCCTCATCGCTTTTATTGTTCGCCAGGCGTGCGCCGTGCGCTCGACTTAAAAATGTCCTTTTATTTTTGGGCTCGTGCTGATTATCCAGCGCAGTGAATGCCCGATTGACACGATGCAAAATTAGCGTTTTATCAGGGTTTAATCGCGTTGTAGATTATTATTGCGTACGTGCGATGATAAATTTGCGGAATTATTAAGGGCGAAATTTCGTTCTGTTATAGTGTGGCGAGAATGAGCTATTGGGACGTCGCGTGATTAATTTTTTTTATTAATTTACTGGACAACGCGTTCGATCGTAATTTATTGTACACCGTTGTTGATGGTGAATAAAGAAATAATTATATTCTTTTATTCGCGAGTAAAATATTAATGTTACAATGATAGCATGAATGTAATCATGTGTCCGATGAATTATAACCCAATAGCAGGTGGTGAGTTTAACAATCGGATGAATTACTAAACAAAATTGATTGATTTCTTATAATTACTACAGTTTAACATAAAATAATAAGGCAGCTATTGATAATTTGACGAAAATTTACTGAAACCAGAAAAATCATAAACGTCACCATTCGACAGATAACTTTCTAGCAGTTTTGTTGTCCGATTCTAACGTAAACACTGTAAAATCTTCTTTACTGAACAATCATGATTATTTCAAGGCTTGAACACATAAATCATGCTCCGCAGCAATTTCTCCACTCGTTCGCAAGCGTGTGTCTTCGCAAAACCGTTTGTCGTCGCAAAATTGCTATAACATGTGCACTATCGCTATAACAACACGACGAACAAGCGCCTCGGTAATTAATCGAATATCACCGATATAATCAATGCTCTTTTTCTCTTTCTCTCTCTTGTACTTTGTCTCTCTCTCTCTCTCTCTCTCTCTCTCTCTTTCTCTCTCTCTCTCTCTCTCTCTCTCTCGTACGCGCATTGTTCGTGCATCCCTCGTCCAGCTCCTTTATTCGCGGGCGCCAAATTAGTCGCCGTCGATGAGTTTATTGTTAAAACTCGCGCCTCCCGATTAACCATGCGACAATCGTTAATATCGCGGAACGTGTCGCATTTTTTGCCGGTCGTTGATTCGGGAACGCGAGCGAAATTAGGTAGGAAGAGGAATAAAGGGGAGCGTATATACTGTGGGGTTCGTGCACAGAGATTTTGTTTTAATTAAACGTCATTAATTCGGTTAATGAACTATCGGTTTTATTGGAAACGAACGACAAGCCGGAATTCCGTATTAAAAGGTGCGGGTGATTTTCCCATAATTTAATTTGCGCGTTTGATAAAAACTGGTGGGCAGTAGTATATAATACTGTCGTTGTCTGTCTCATTGATTAAATGCAATTTTTCACGTATTTTATAAGTTTTTATACGTTTGATCTGACATTTTGATAGTTATTGTTAAGTTTATTTGATTTCAAACGAATGTTTGTGTAGAAAAAAGTAGATTTTGATAATTTTATAATAAATTGTTTTTAATTGAAATATGAGTGTACAATGTGACAGTCAATTTTTTAATATACTCTGTTAGTTCTTTTGAACTTAAAATACATAAATGTCTCTATGACATTTTGCTTTCTTTCTAAAATATCAAAAAGAGTTGTCAAATTTAAAACTATTGTTTATTTTCTTATTATCCTATTAAAATAATACAAAAATTTGACGTAAGCTCAGTCAGTAGAATAGGGAAAATAAATTAAACAAAAAAATTTTAGTTTAAATAATAAAATAATATCTCGACGGTAGAACGTGTAAAAGAAAAACAACTAAAATAAAATAAAATAATCCGCGTATAAAAAAATAAACGTTGCGTGAGTCTCCCGTGTGGAGAGGTTTCCTCGCCCTTTCCCCTTCGACTCCGAAAATGTTTTGGAGTCGACCCTTT
>JAYJLV010000046.1:22524636-22540479 GCA_036873485.1 Torymus texanus
AGAGAGAGAGAGAGAGAGAGAGAGAGAGAGAGAGAGAGAGAGAGAGAGAGAGAGAGAGGCAGAGGTGGGTAAGGAAGGCTGAATCAATATGATGAAGAGCGTATCGCCACGGGATAAAGAGAGGGAAAGCAAAGGGGGGAGGGAGAGTGCAACGAGAGCGAGTATCCGTTGATGGGGGGAGGATGCGTTTTATAGAGAGGATGAACGAGCGCGTGTAGATTGCGAATAGGATGCTGCGTTTTTTTTCTCATCGTGAACGATTTTAACGCAGAAATTTATTCCATTTTTTTTTGCGCGATGCTTTAGGGGTGGAGAACGGAAATCCGTGCGCGAATTGATCTCAATTATTATTATTATGAGTTTATTTCATTTGTATTTGTCATACAAATATAACGAAGATAAATTTTATAACGTTAGTGAATTTTTGAAAAAAAAGAACAATTTTTTGGTAAATTTACTCCAGTATTCTTCAATGCTATGATATAATATAAAAACTTATCACGTAACCATAATTAGTCAATCACATTGCCATAAAGGATACATTCCTTTTCATCCCATAATATTTTCAAAAGAGGATATTCATGAATATTATTCAAACCAAAAATTTTCTTTTACAGTCAAATAAATTACCTTTATCCCGATATTCCTTGAAAAAAAAGAAACCCGTCACTTCTCTTTCATAATCGTCTATAAAGCAACAAACATCGTCATTCACAAACCACACAGACTCACAAACTTCCACCCTATAGTAACTGTACAAACATCCGCGACATACATTCAAAGAAACCGAACCACTCGAACTCCTTCCCCTTCGTATCATCCCCGAGTGGATGTACAAACCTTCCGATGAAAAAGCCTCCCTTTCCATCCGTACGTATATATACACACGCACTCTCTATCTCTCTAGAAGATCCAAAGGCTCGTCGAGAGTCTCAACCGTGGTTGCAGTATGTGTGTGCACACATAGCACCGCGTAAACGTTGCTGCGTGACCGGCCTGTTGACAGGTGGACGCGAGCGCGTGTGCTGCTCGCAGAATACCGATACGCGCGCTCGGGTTGACTGTTCGGTCGAGCGCGATGCGCGTGGGGTTAGCAAGTATGTACAGGTTTAGAATAGTAGGGAGGGTTGGTCTGATGAAGTAGTTTGTTTGAGCGATGGGAAATAATGTTGTTGAGTAAGAAAGATACCGATAAGAGGGAATCATTGGAATTTCTTTTTAAGGGAATATTAAAAATTAACGATTATAATAATGTACATATGTATTGTGAGTTCAAGTGGAATAATTCTTCACTTCCACGAATTTTTTAAACCTTGTGTTATAGTAGATATATCAGATGTTTATATTTCTTAACGAAAGCAATTTTCTGCAAATATTTTGCTTTTGATCGGATATTTAATTGCCTGCAAACAAAAATTGAGTTTGATAACACCGAAGCAAAACGTCCCTCACGAATTATATTTTTGAAAATACCGCATTCCTACAATTAATAGAAGAATACTTTGATATTGATAAAAAATTTGAAAAAAGAATTCAATTGAAAGGGCTTTGAAAAGAATTTTTTTACGAAAAATAGTAATAAAACAGGCAGTGTAAATCAACCCCAGAATTTCAGAGAGGCTCTTTGAAGTATGAATTTTATTCATAATTCTGAAAAGTGCTTCGATATCAAATCGAATACTACATATAAAAGAAAAATAAATAAAGCACAATTTTAATAAATACAATGAATTTTTACTCTTCCACTGAATGTTAAACGATAAATTGAACAATAGAAGCTCCTTTGACAGTGCAAATAATAGAACTAACATACTTCTATCACTAATTTATAAAGAATTAAACATCTGAAATTCCTTAAAAGTTATTAGGGTATTAAAAGAATATTCTATTCACACCACTCTCGCCGTAGAAAAAGACTCAACAATAGTCTAAACTACATCAATCCCCCAACGATGTAAACCAAATCTCCCGATCCGCCACCTTATCCGTACGCGTATCCATACGTGGCACAATCAGTCCCACCACAGTACACACCGGCGTGCAATCGGAAAAAGCAGCAGAGCAGAGCTGGGGAATCCGATGACAAATGTATCATATCAAAGGAAAACTACCCTCTCGCGCTCCGATATCTGCTCCGCTCGTGTCCATTACTCGCGCTGCATTCCTCTTGCCTCTCTGTTCTCTTCCTCTCCTTCCCTCTGTTGCGAAAATGATAATGAAATTTTGATTCGAACGGCCGCGCGCGTCGACCGCGTCAAAGGGATAATGACGCTTTGCCGTCCTCTCAGAGGAGCGAATAATACCGAGTCCCCTCGGTGTGTACGTATACGCGCGAGCAATGCGCACAGACAAAGAGAGAGAGAGAGAGAGAGAGAGAGAGAGAGAGAGAGAGATTCCGCGAGCGGACTTTATCGGTCTCAACGTGTGCGGGCGCGCGCGAATCGATCGTTTGGAAAGCGGTTTCGGTGCGCTTGCTCGGCTGGACGCATGGTTGTACGGTTTTTGAGCCGTTTTAATTCGTGATTCTAATCAATTTTGAGGCGTGGCAGTAAGTTGGATGGTTGTTTGGGATTGAAAAGATCTTTCATCAAAAGTCTAGACTTTTATTTTCAAGTAGTTCTTTAGAAATTTACTTATATTACGGAATTGATTATCCACGATTTTTGCGTCTTTAAAACTGGATATAAATTTTTGTCAAGGCACATCTTCATTTAACAAATTTATAAAACTGACAAAAAGCTTCTTCTTTAACTTTTAGTCATTTATCCCAGAAATGGTCTTGATTAATTTGCAAAGAATAAAATAAAACGACTGAAACCTAGCTTTTATTTCATGTCTTGTAATTCAAATTCTTGATTTTACCAAAAGTTCGGACTGTTTGGTGTTGATGGTTGAAAAGACACTAAATACGCAAACCATACAAATTGACAGCCCGAGCTTTGAGCCTATTTTAGGCCTTTTTACCGCTCAACTTTAAATGGTCGGAAATCGTAAAGGCTCACCATTTACAAATGAAAAACGCGAATACCAGCGGCTTTGGACGTTTCAGAGATAAACGGCGATTTTTGCATTTTTAAAAAAATTTTTATTCTTATCTTTAGTTAAAAAAGTGTACACACTCCATTCTTGAAATACATTTTCAGTAACCGTAAAACTAAAATATTTATCAAAATCAACAATTAACCTTATATTTCATTTATTTTTATACACATTATAAATATTAGACCCTTACTTCTTGAAAACCATAACTTATTAATAGCAAATTTTGAAACCTATCATGAAAATACACTGTTACACGCAATTCATCCTTCTCATATCGGGAACGAGCCCAACAATCCGTCGCCACAAACAAACACCGCAATCCGATGTAAAACACGTCACTGCCGTCCTGGTAAAAACACTTCGTTGCGCAGCTATGGAACAGCGTGACACAAGCGTCGTTTCTCGCTCTCCGCCATTCTGTCCATTACGCAAAGCTTCGGGTCCTTGTGCACGAAATGATAATGAAATTTTGATTCGATTCGTCGCGTCGACCACGTCAAAGGGATAATGACGCTTCGCCGCCCTGCGGGACAAACGGCCTTTACGTATGCGATAACCACATTCACGTGCACAGAGAGATAGAGAGAGGGAGATTTTCAGCAGCAATGGCGGTAGCTTATATACTTTGCGATTCGATTTTTCGAAAGTGGCGGACGATGTTTGCGCGGCGGTTGGAACTGTTTCGCTTATCGTTTTGAATTCGGCACTTTGCGGCGTAGAGCGCATCGGGACGGATGGTAATCCGGTTGCATTAAGTTGAGCGAAAAGTGTTTTCGGTGCGGGCTTTCGACGAAATTCGAAATTGCTGGTGTGAGTTTGGTTTCGCTGGAGTGCAATATGGAAACATTTTCATGGTAAATTCATGGTAAGCTCTTGATGAGTGTTGAACGTATTCTTGTTGATGATAAGTTTATAAAATAGTTTATTGTAGGGATTTTTCTATAAAATTATTTTATTAGGCAGAATTTCGAATATGTGATATTGTAGGATGTTACGATGACAATGGAATGCTATTATTCCTGCGATATTTTGTATTCTAAATAAATCCATATGAGACAATATGCTAAAGCCATTGTAATCCTATTTTATAAGGACATATTCTCTATTATTTTAATACAGACCAAATCCACATTAAATTTAATTCAATAAATATTATTGATCTGAAAGAACACTGTGATTGTGACATACTAAATTAGGAATTAATGTAACTTCCTTCAAAATTGTGTAAAATTCAGTCAAATTAACCTTCTTCTCTTAAAATTAATTCTGTAACCAAATAACCTTTCGAAAAACAAAACACAAAAAACAAAGTCACCCGCGCACTTTCAAACACAAAGAATCAGGATCAATCCCTCTAATCCCAAAACCCATCACGTCAAAAACGAGAGAGGAAAAAAAAGGAAAAACAACACTACGCGCACACGTCAAAGCCTCGAAAGTCAATCGAAAACGAATAATAATAGCCAGGCGCATGCTGGATCATCCCCCCGATGGCTTCGGCTAATCGTTCGAATAATGGCCGGCACTTTACAGGGTCCACATACGTGACACACACACACACACACACACACACACACACACACACACACACACACACACACACACACACACACACACACACACAAATGCAGGCAGGCCCGACGGTTCATCTCCGAGACAATGGCGTTGGCGAGCTGCGCGGGAAATGAGGCTCGCTCTGCCAGGGACAATACTTTCACCCTTCCCCGCCTCCTTTCCAGCGTGCATCCAGTTGTAAGCTTCGAGATACGCGATCGGAGTGCGCCGGGGTAATGCGGTGCTCTAGAGAGCAGTGCTCGTTGTAGTGGTAGTCTATTGTAATCGTGACACCCTTTCTGTCCCTTTTTGACTTTGGCTTGGATGCGTTGACTTTAACTGTTCCGTTCTTTTATGCCTAGTTTTTTTTATTGTTGAGGATAAGGATGAGTTGTCGCGTAAGATGTTGTTTTTTTTTCAATTGCTTAGAGAAGATACTAATTATGATCTATCTTTTTGATGTACAATTACGTTATAGAAATTATTTCCGAATTTGATCGAAATGATTCTTTTAGTAACTATTATTTCAGTTATTTTTAGTTATAATTTCCTATTGAAAATATCAAAGATAATCATTTCTGCACGATGCATTTAAACGACAAAGTTTCGAACGTGAAATTAGAGCTCACATCTGATCAATACAACACCCCCAGGCCGTAATTCACAATCAGCCCTGGTACGAAACAACTCGTAGCCAGCATCCGTTACATAATTCACAAATCTCTTACGAACATACGGCGTACAAGTCCTGGACGCTGTCGTAAACCAGGCAACCACCTACCTTCTCCTCCGTCCATCTCTCTCTCTCTCTCTCTCTCTCTCTCTACCTCTCCCCCCCCCCTCTCTCTCTCGGTCTTCCTTTTGGGCCGATGTCACCGTCGCTCGCGCGCCTGGCCATTGTGCGGAGCTTTGTTCGAACGGTGACGGGGTCACATTAATCTGTCCCCCCGGTCGCGCCGTATCTCCGCGTCGCACAGTACGCTACGATATCGTGTATATGTGTGTGTGTGCATGGAGAGAGAGGGAGAAGGACAGGGAGAGAAGAGACGTGAATTTCCAAGGCCGCGCGAGCGTGCAGCGGCAAATGAGCGATGAGCAATTTCCGCTACCGCACGCGGATTCTGGGAGATTACGCGCCGCGCACCAAGGAATCGACGAGGTGATTCGCTGGAGAGATCGGCTTCACTTTTAAAGAAAGGATGCGTGATTTATTTTTTTCGGTGTTAATTGATTGTTTTGTCAATAATGTATTGTATGCATTTTGAGATACTTGAATTGAATAAGATATATCTTCAGTAAATTTAACGTATTGTTTAATAGTAGTTTATGCAACAAGGTCATGAAGTACATGCCCAAGTTGCATAGAATATTTTCTTGCAATTATGTGCGTAAAGTTCATGCATGGTGTGAAATTTTCAGTGCGTGAAGTTTACTTTACAAGAAATTTAAAACGGTGTGTGAAGTAAACTTCACGCACTGAAAATTTCACTTCACGCATCAACTTTACGCACACAATTGCAAAATAGTACATTATTTTTTGTTTGAGCGTTTCATAATTTGCCATCTGACGAGGTAGGTATACCGATTTTTTCCGACGATCGTCGTCCAACAGCCGCGCCGATCGGTTTAAGCGTCGTTGCAGCGGTGTCAGTTCGAATCTAGATTATGCGAAGCCGAGCAGTTCGTGTGCTTGTAGCGAATCATTTTCCAACGCATTTTTTCAAAACTATAACGTTGGAGTTTAATTATTTTACCTTGTCAACATTCTTATATCTTCACGCAATATATTAAGCATTCATTAAGAACAGCACTTGCTCCAAAATATGTGACTTCAAATACGTTGAGTGCTATTATTACCTTCAAACCGATTTAAATATATTAATGTTAAAATATGTTGCATAAAAGTAAAGAATTTTATTATTATTGCTCATTATATAATTAAGTAAATTGAAGATGTTACGTAGTTAGGTATAAATTATTATGAATTTTCCTAGAGACACTTGGTTAGCCTAATATTCAACATCGTCCACCAAATTCTAATCTACTACAAAACATACCAGCCAATAACCCTTATTAAAAACCTTCAAGCTTTTTGCTGGGATTCCATCGTGGAATAGGTGACCACACCCCTTCGCCGAGTTCGCGAGGCCGGCTTGCGCGCGCATTTTGCCCTCTCTCTCTCTCTCTCTTCTTGCCTCTCTCTTTCTGTCTCTCTTTCGCTCCTTTTTCTCGAATGCGCCGAAGACTGCATTATTCGACAGCGAGCTGGAAAGTTTCGACAAAAGCGCGGAACTTGGGAGAGGGAAATTTTCAACAAAGTCGGATAGTTCTCTAACTATGTGCTCTCCAAGGAATGGCTATTGAAGTTTGCGCAGAATTTAAAAAATATTTGGTTACCGCGCGAGCAAGAGAGACGAAGAGGGGAAGCGAAGCGGAGGGAATTCATGCTCTGCTAGGTATGCACTGCAGTCGTTACATCCGCTTTAAATTGTATTTAAGATTTTAATGGAAACTGTGGGAGGATTCTACGAATTTTCCTTGTTTGGAGAATTTCGTAAAACAACGATACGATATAAATTTGGGTTTGCAGAGGTTAGAATTGCGTAGCTTTTAAGTAGTTGCCTGGGAAAATGAAAGGGATACATACCAAATGACAAATTTTTTGTTATTTTAATTTTGAAATAAATGTTTAATTATAACCTTTTTCTTGTTAATGAATATGTACCACCTATTCGTACTAATCAATTAAAAATAAATTTCAATCCTGCAGGATAAAACAACTAATTAAAATTTAAAATGTTAAAAAATGTCAACTAGCAACAAATTTTTGTCTGGCCACAACATATATTTCTACTGAATTAACCATGCATTTCTATCGTAACCTCTCAATCACAACAATATTCAAACCTCCCCCATCGCAACCAGCCACCTATTCCACCCCCCTAAAAGTACTAACCACCCACACAGGACCCACTTTCGCGTCGAACCGTGCGTCACGCCAACAAGTAGACTCAATTAAATCACAGCGGAGAATCTGTTTTACCGAGCTCGCTCGCGCCAGCCGCACGGCTGGGAATAAAGTGGGGCTTATTATAAGCTACGGTAATTCTCAAATAAATAACTGGGAGCCTGTGCGGTGGTAGCAGCAGCAGCAGTAGCAGCAGCAGCCAGCGGAAAGATCGAGGAGGGTTCGAGTCGCGTGACATATGAGAGCAGAGAGCGCGTGCGGGAAGGTATATAGAGCAGAGTAGTGGTAGGCTTCCTTCGCGTGTGCGGCTTAGAGGAACGGAGGGATTTCGTACGTGCGTGAGCTGCTGGAATTTCCATTGTAGATTTTGGCTCTTCTTCGAGAAGAGAGCTTGAGTTTTTGAATTTTCCAATATCGCGTTTATTTTAGCACCATTCGGTGGTTATTGTTGGTATAAAATCTATGTAATACTTGCATATTCTTTAGGATGATGCAGTAATTGCGATCTTATGCTCTTTTTAAACTTTATTTACGAGGATCACTAAATGAAATTATATGGAAAACACGAAAAACACGTGCAAAGAGTTCGGATAAAATAAATATTTGCCCAATATAATTTTATTCATTCCCTCTTTTTTCATAGTTTTAAAACAAAGTACTATTATAGCCCTGTATAACCTTAAAATTTCGTATCCAAACACATGGAAAAATCCCCCAAACAATCATCCTCCGAAAACATAGAAACTCAGATATACCCCCCCGCAAAACAAAGACCTCCGTTATTATTCCGTCTACGCAATATCGGAGCAATTTACATAAATTTTGGCTGCTTCTCACGAGCCGTAACGGTATCGCGGCGTACCTACCTCTCTCTCTCTCTCTCTCTCTCTCTCTCTCTCTCTCTCTCTCTTTCTCTCTTCACGATGCGCGCATGAATACTCGCGCACGATGGGGGCGAAAGTAAAGCGCGCGCGAGCTGCGCCCTATAGGTGCGAAAGAAGGAAAACGGCAGCGGCGCTTGATTTATTTCGGCGCCGCAGCGAAGATCTGCTGGCGGCGTACGTGCCGCGGGCCTTAAATTACCGACTTATAAACTCCCGCCTTTCCCTCCTTTTTCATATACCGGAAGGATGGAAATAGGGAGGTGGAGGTAAAATTTCAAGCCATCGTCGAAGCGCACGGGATTTACTCCCGAGGTTCATTCATACCGGCAGTAGCGGGCCATTGGCTGAGTATACGGGCTTTTGAGCGTTATGTGGTATTTTTCGTGGGCTGCGCTGTGCTCGCTTGGTTTATGACGGGGTCTCAGCTTATTTTATTGGCGACGGGTCTGATAAGACGAGAGCGCGCGGATGGATGAAGACGATGCTTCGACCTCGCGTCTGATCTGTGGCTGGATGTGTGGCTTCGGAGTTGATGGTATATGGCTATTGAGATTGGATTGTTACCTGTAACAGAAAGAAAAATTTTGTTGTTTAGTGTTGTGGAATATTTAACTATTGTCTTACGCTACATGCAATTTCTTATAAAAAACGAATATTTTTAACGAAGTTATGTTTAAATTTTAACTTCACCTTTATTATTTTTTATCCATTTTCATACTATAAATGCTCACAAAGTAACTAAAATAATAGAAAAACCATCATTTATTAATGATATAGAGCATAAATTACTGTAGATTAGGAGTGCACGAGTACTAGGCTTGAGGTGTTTGAACTGTATCGAAATTTTCTTTTTCAAACTCGAGTCCGTACTTGCTATACTACTGCTCGAGTCAGGTCGAATTACTCGGACCAACTCAAAATACTTGGCCTAACTCGAACTACTTGGATCCACTTGAGTCACTCAGACAGGTCGAACTACTTGAATTAGTTCGAATTACTTAAATCGGATCGAATTATTCTGATCGGGTTTAACTACTGGGATCGGGTCGAACAACTTGAACGAGATTGAACTACTTGGACGAGGTCAAGATACTCGGACCAACTTGATTATGGTTCCCAGCACTCTATTACGTACCTGCATATGGTAACAGCAGTATCTGTATATATATTTGTTATTATATAATAAGAAAATATATGTTACACAACAACTTCTATGTTCATTCTATTAAAATAAGTTTATTATGGAGGCGGCTGGCCTTTTTAGATACTTATAAAATGTATAATCAAGTTGAATATCATTACTGATTTGTCTACTACTTGGAAAAAATAATTACAACAATCATAAGATTATTTATAATTATTATTTATAATTCTTTTATAATTTATTCATCACTGAAGAATCCTGTTATTTTAAACTATTCGATCAAAGTCCATACTACTCAATCGATGTTCAAGTTATTGGTTCACTTTCAACTACTCAATCTCTTCGAACTACTCGTATTTGATATAGTTTGAGTAGTTCAATACATCAAATAAAAAGTTTCATTCGGATTACGGAGACAAAAATGGTGCAAAATGTTACCGCGCTTACAGGAGACCAGTGAAATGAAAGTTTTCAATAAAACAATGTATTACACATTAAATTGTTGTACACTTAAATATTCCTTCGAAAAATACGATAAAAACGATTACGATTCAATCCCAGCTTATTAAAAAGCTATTTTCAACGTGTAATTCTCCAAAAATCATTCGCAATCAATAAAAAGGAAAAACCGTCAATTCAAACGTCCACGTTAATAGCCCATCGAGGCACACGGGCATCGCGTCACACAGGTCCTATGGCGCGCTGCGCATGGCTGCGGAAACCAACGGCTAGACTAACGAATCACGCGTGGGCGGCTCGCGCGCACCCCCGTAACAAGGACAGAGAGAAAGCGCGCGTTGCCGGCGGCTGGGCGCGTCCCTTATTAAAATTCATTAATTTCGGCCGTCTATGAAAGTTTCATTTTGATGCAAATCCGTGTGCTCGCGCGTCCGTGGGATAATCCACGAGCCCGTTTACGCCTCCGACCTGCAGACGCGTATACACACGTGTACAGCTACGCGCGTATGTAGAGGAGGAGGGAGGATGACAACGACGGTAACGGCGACGCGTACGAGGCGTTTTCGCAAGGAAAAAGCGGAAACCGTGGTGGCAAGGGTTTTGGAGAAGTTTGGGGTCTGTGGTGTAGTATGACTGAGTATTATTAAGGAGGTTTTCGCAAGGATGATTTGTTGAGGTTTAATGAGGAAATTCAAGTAGGAGATGGGGGTAGGAATTTATTTTGGTTATAGGGTTGCGGGATCAGGGTTTATTTGGAATCAAGTAGTTGCGGGTGATTTTTTAATTTTAAATGTTAAATGATCAAATGCAAAATTTTATAAGAGCTGAAAAATTGATCATCTTATTGAATAAATGTTTACAGTTAAATTCACTACTCTCCAATAAGAATTATTTATCAAAAATAACCGTGGTTTAAGACCTGCGTCATTTATATTCAATAAAATTTGAAACGTGAGTGACTTAAGACCGTCCTACAAAACACAAAATTGTTGTTCATATATATTTTATTAATATTTATTAATATATTGTCATTCTTTGTCGTTTTAGTTACAACAGATATTCATAGTAACTTACAAAAATCTCAATAAAATTTATACAACACATAATTGAACATGAAAATCTTTTTCCGTCTTCAATATTATCTTCGACAAAAGAAATCCAAGCTATTATGTCACATTTTTGTCTCTTTTTCAAAATAATATCTTATCCCATTTCCCTCTTTCGCAATAAAATTCCAAGACATCTCGCACGACAATGCCTAATTTCCACAAAGCCAACAAGGCCAGCAGTGACAAATGTTGCGCATTGTCAACCAAACCACGGCGAAGCCGGGCAACAGCGACATCAATAACGCGCTAGCCGCGCGATTTTGGCGGAATAATGGAAACCGCTTCTCTCTCTCTCTCTCTCTCTCTCTCTCTCTCTCTGTGTGTCGTCAAAGGGCTTTTTGTATAGGCTGTCTCACCCCTTCATGCGCAGGTACGAAGTTGCACGTCTTCATCCCAAATTACAGACGTATAAATCACGGCGACGTAGCGAGAGTGAAAGAGACGAGACGGGATGCGTACGACTCACGATGCTTTATGATCGATGACGCGCGGAGAAAGAGGGAGAGAGAGAGGGAAGTAGAGGAAGACATAGAGTCCGGAGATTTGTCGAGTGCCAGTCACGTCGAATCGATTTGTCCGTCGAAGGCTGAGAGGATGAGAGAGAGTTGGCTAACCGCGAAACGAGAAGGCTTGTACGCGTATCTAATCCGCCCGTGCGTTTTTGGTGGGTTTTAAGGATCTGAGGGCTGTACAGACTGCAGCAAAAGGGCGCAGAAGAATATGCCAAACTAAGATAATCTAATTGTACGAATTTGAGACGATATTTTAGGGGAACTGTTATTTCGCTTTATTTAAAAAATTTAAATTGATTTTTTTAAATACTGAAATATTTTCACTGTCTTGACTACGGTAATATACTAGTTTGCTAAAAAAAGTCTTTAAAACTTTCTGGATCTTTGAAAGCTTTACATTTTAAGTTAAACACATTTCTACGTTAATTGAAGTTTTAACGAAAATGAATAATGTTGATCTTATAAAGAATATCTAAACTATCCTCGAAAATATTTGCTACATTATACTTTATAAACTAATTTAACCTTTAGGCCCCAATTTTATACTGAAACTTCTCAAACAAAATGTCTCCAGAAACCCAACTTTTAAGAAAAATGCGCTACCATACAGATTACCTAAAAACAGTATACCCCTTTAATCATTTGCAACCTCTTCCGCAGTCTCACCACATAAAAGTCTTCATTACACAGCTCAATCACCCTCAGCCAATCAATTTCCTCTTCTCGCCTCCCATAAACAAACTAACCACAACCCGACCTCGCCATTTTTCATCCCGACTGTACCTTATACCGTCTCGACAATCTTAAAGGAGGCAGCGTCGCAGCACCGCAGCGCCGTTATTTATTCAACGCCGCGCGCTGCCCCTGATACTCGTTCGCGTTCACCTGATACCCACCGAGACAAGGTCTCTCTCTCTCTCTCTCTCTCTCTCACGTGAGCGAAATATGGCAGCTTATCGCCATTCATGCAACATTAGACCCGCGCCCCGTTATTTACTGCGTGCGCAGCCGTGCGTGGCTATAGCTCGACTACGAGAACGCGCGTGTGGGGGAGAAAAAAAAGGAAGCATGGGCGTGCATGCTTATAGCCATTGAAGAAGTATTTATTCGCGGAGTGAGGAGGATGGTTATGTGGGGAGCGGTAAGGATGTTTGATTTTTAATGATATGGATGAGCGTACGTTGCTATGTACTTTTCTTAGCGTGGAATGAAAATGATAATTCTTTTAGTGGTTAAGATATCACGAAGTCATCAGTTTCAATTTTGATTAATAAGCGAACTTATAGTCATCTTTTATATGACATCAAGAGTTTATTCCTTCATTTTTTAATACGCTGTAATCGAGGTATTCATTTAACTCACCTAATTGTTAAGACATTGATCAATGATAATATGTTAGATAAAGTCAATTGATCTTTCATTATTTTTAGAAAGTATACGTAAAGAATTTTAAGCGAAAGAAGATATAATGAAAAGGCACCCGTGATACTTAAGGACAGATAAATTCAATGTTAGGTATGGAATTTTATAAAACCAGTAGAGAAGTCAAACTTTCGTCAGACATTTAGTTGTAGAAGTTGAATGAAACCGCTTTTTCAACAATATCCCTTCCACATTCAAATATTGTTAATATTCCTTTCACTTCATTTACTTAAGTTAAAGCAGATCATAAACCATTTTAGAGGTAAATAAAAAGAAATCTGGTACCCTGGCCCCCTCTAGAATCCAAGAAAACAATTTCGAAATCATTACACCTCGCGCCCCTCCATAAAGATAACCAGAGTTTAATTCGCACTCGGTCTTGATACGTTTGTCGTCCCAGCGAGTACTTTAATTTAGAAGGTAAGGTGTAACGATATCCGGTTTGCAAGGGCAAGTTTAAAGGCGTGCGCTTGCGCTTGCGCCCCGCGGTGGCAGCGGCATTCGATCGATCTTCTTCGCCCGGCCGTTGCGCTTTATAACGCAACAATGGTTACCTTGGCTTATCGGCTGCTTTAACGACGCCAGATAATGTCGAGCCCTACTCCCGTCGAAAGGCATGTGGGTGATGTGTATATGTATATATATATATGTGTGTGTGAGGATACTTATAAGAGGGCGAGTTTCTTTTATGGATGAAAAGAAGGGAAGTGTCACTGTGTGGTTCATCGTATGGACGAAGATGAAGGATGAGGATCCTCGGTTACTTTTTTCGGAGTTTTCGGTTACTTTCTTTTATTATTTATGAGGTGTGTATTAAATTGGTATGAGTTTAATTAAAAGCATCTTTTAAACAATACCAAAACGTAGGGAATGTAGCATGGTTAATGAAGTTATTAATCAGAATAAATATTCAAAGAACCCCATTTTTGTAACAGAATTACTTAGAAAAATTATCAATAAATTGATTTATACCTATATTTAAAAAATTCAAAATTCTTTTAAAAATCATTCATTATTGAAATTCTAACTATAAAAATATCTTCTAAAAATTAAAAATTCCTTAGTCACATACAATATTTCTAGTACAACATAAACCATTCCCAATCCTGTTTAAAATCCAAACCATAAACCTATTTTTATCTCCTCTAAATTCTAAGTCGCACACTAGCAAGTAATCCCCAGCTCGCATCCACTCTGCCATCCAACGTTAAATATTAACGGGACCAACTCGTCCCATACACAACCACAAACACATATACTCGCCAGTGTGCATAATCCAAAAACGCAATCACCAACGCGCGGACGTTATGAATTTTTCGTAGCCGCCCGCGAACGACACGGAATTTGATAGTCACTACCAGAGGGGGTGAGTCGCGTGAAACTTTCGCGAATAAAACGGGAGGAAGGTACCCGCGGGAGCTCGCGAGAACGACTTCCCAGGGAAAGTCGGACAGGAGATGGTGGTAGTGGTGCTAGTGGTATAGTCAGCCTGCGGCTGTTTGTTATCTGCTGTTGCGTCCTCCCCCCATATCGACCGTACACTCACGCCTCGTGGGAAACACTAACGGTTTAAACCTCGCGCGCGTGAGAGAAAGAGAGAGAGAGAGAGAGAGAGAGAGAGAGAGAGAGAGAGGAGTGAATGCGAAGTGTATCCGTGGACAAGCTCCCGAACGACCGCGCAGGTGCTCGTTTTGCGTATACATGCAGGTGAGACGGAAGAGACAGAAAGAGGAAAGGAATCAGAGAAGAGGTGAGAGCTGTGAACTATGGGTGGACGTTGGTTTTTGATAGGTGAATGCTGTTGTTGTATGAGAATGATCTGAAATAGTTTGAGTTGAATATTGCACAATGTGACGAAGGCGGATAGAGTTGCATCGAGCTATAGGACGACTCGATGAAAGTTGCGTATGAACTTCAGTAGCTCAGTGGAGAGTAACACATGTCACGAAAACGGAAAGCCCGCGGTTCAATCTTCGCCAAGTAGTTATCTGTTTATTCATTTATTTGCGATATTATTAACTCGTAACAGTTTTACGAGGATCATAAATTATCGTTGATCCTTACGTAAGAATAAAAATCTAATGAAAGGATATTTTATGTGGTTGGAAGACACAGTATATTTTAAGTTTTTCGTACTAAATACAAAAAACCGCTGCCAATTCATTGGCACGTAGCTTCCTTAAACTTCATTTGCTTTGCCAAAATATAAATTCTTTACCTTAAAAATGATTTTAAAAATTGTTGTTATTAAATTAATTACCTACTTTATATTTAACATTTATATTTAAACTGTTTAAAAACTATTTCCAGTATTTCTTTTAGAAATACATATTTTCTAATATAATATTAAAACTCAATTTTTCAATTTTTCCGATTTTTTTAAACAAAAGAACCGTGATAGAAATGAAATTTTTTTTTTTTTGGAAAATATAAATATTTGAATTCTTTTTTAAATGTTGCCCATCCCATTCAGATACATAGGCCATTTTCAAAAAATAGACTTAAAATATGTCTAGAAAAATTTTAACCTCAAATATCTCTGAAATTTGTGAACCTATCATTTTGCTAAAAGAACTTGGTCGTGAATAATCAATAGTCTACCTCTACAATGAATTTTAAAGCGAATCAAACAATTTTACTCTCGTAATGGTTGAACATACAAAACTCATTTATTTTTATTTTTCAGTTTTTACGTTTTTGTTAATAACTAAAGAACCGTGATAGCTAGAAAATTAATTTTTTTAGCAAA
>JAYJLV010000046.1:22541936-22557245 GCA_036873485.1 Torymus texanus
ATTTCTACTATATTGCACCTGTACATATGCGCTATATTGGCCCCATATGTGCAATGTAAATGATTTTTACGCGGGCTATTAAACTAATTACATATCATCTTTAATTCGATATAAATATATCACATTCTATTACTTTAAATTACAGAATAACATAACAAACAAGAAAAAATGTTTCCGGTAATAAAAGTTTTAAAAACAGTAAATATACGTGCGGCTCTCTTAAGTTAAAAACTTTTCAGAAGAAAAAACAATGTCAAAATAATAGAGTAAAGAAAGAAAAAAACTATTTCCACCGTTTCCCCTTCCAAGAAGCTGACGTTTTACACCAGTTCATAAATACACTCAGCTCACGAGGTCTCGAAATTTCCTAGGCAAATAAATTCAGAATTTCTATTTTCCATTTGCCGAGCCGGCAGCATGGAGAGAAAACTATTCTCCCCATATATGTATCGGTAAACGAAAGAAACGAGACGGATTGGCGAACAACACGGGTTCTGCAAATAGAGTCCGCGTGCGTGCGCCTCTTCGAGTAATCGAAAGCGTGTTCCCTCTCTCTCTCCTCGGATATAGATATATCCATGGAAGTGCTTCGAAGACGGCGAGCGAAGACGCGAAAGAAGAAGAAGAAGAGAGAAAGAGAGAGGGAAACTCATAGAGTCCCTCGCGGACCACTTCGTCGACTTTGAGAAATAAAAGCTCGCTTTACGGTGGACGAGGGGATCGGGGAGCAGGCTTTTATTGCAGCCTCGACATTTCTTTTATGCCGTTAAACTTGCCGCGCCTTTCAATCACCTTAACTGCTAAGTGCACATTTATGCAAAGTTTCGTCGCCTTCCCATGACAATGCCCCATAATATTCTGCGAAGTTTCGTTTATTATTGTTTAGAGGGATACTTTCGTCCGTTTGTAATATTATGAAAGTTCGAGGCGATTTGGTGTCCCAGAAATGATGGAATAGTATGAACTGGATTGAACGAGCGTAAACTCATTATTCATTCTGTAAATTTCATTAATAATTTCTAAGAATTTAAAAGCGATTATAAGATTGTTCAGTAACATTCAGAATTGTACTTGAAGAATGGAAAATGCATTGTTTAGGAGGAATTACAATCATTTACACATGTTTGCCAACGTCTACTTTCAATATTATTAGTCATAATTCGCAATGATAATGTTATTTTTAAAATAAAAAGAAATGAAGTAGCAAACAAAAGTTTCTTGTACATTTGGAAGTTATCAAAATAAAAACTGTTTTTAAACTGATACTGTAAACTGTAACGTTATATATGAAGCTATGTGTTAAATTTCCAGAAATGAATCATTCAGTGAGCACTGCGTTCATACTAATTCTTGTTCCACAAAACGATTTTAAACAACATTCAATAACAGTAGATATAAACCTATCTCCGCTTGATGATTTTCACTATCGAGGCTTCTTCGCTTCCTGAGAAGAAATCATCCATCAAAACGAACCTAAAGCGGCAATCTCGGGCCACCATCAACTCTATTTCTCCGAAGCCTCTCCCTCTCCCTCACTGAAAATCCTTTTATCGTCGAAATTAAAAGCTCGTTTCGAGGACGAAGCGAGAACGAAGGAGGAGGCAAGCGTCGCCCAAAGGATGATCGACGAATCCTGGCCGCTTGGGGATTAATTTTTCCTGCTTAACGGCCGATTAATTTGCTCGGGGGTCGTCGCCGTCGCCTCGAGGAAAAACGAGATTCTAGCTCCACTTAGCCGAAGCCTGTTTCCCTTCCGTCGAGCAGAAGAGAGGTGCATGGAAGTAGTGTCGAGTCTCTCGCGAAGTTTGATTGAGATGTAGCGAGATGGCGTGTATTGAGGGAAAGGGGCACGAGGAAAGACGAAAAAGATGTCGCTGCTTTTGAATGGACCTGGAAATTGAAGAACGGACTCTGATTTTAATGGAATGAGATAAAATAAGAATACAAACGAATTAATATATCTGATAAGTGATTAAGACTGTATGGAATTATATTCTTTATCTAGCATTTATACTTAAAATTTTTTCATTTTAAATGGAAAGATTTAGTTTAAATGCATAGGCCCAATTGAAGAGAAGTAGTTGAATTGTAAACATTTTAGAAACCGTTGCTGATGCTCAATTTTCATCTGCAAGATACATTGTACGATACAACATAAATATTTTCTATTTTTGTATTATAATGAATAATTTTTTTGTTTATTTTAGAAGTCACTTAAATCCATTGTTTTTATTACAACAAATAATTTGTTTATTATATTCAAAATTAATATCCTTATTAATTCTTATACAAATGATTTATTTCATTTTAATTTAATATTTTGTTATTTTCATTTTATTTTTAGAATTTAATACACTAACAGAACCCTTGTTGAGATGCAGGATATTCGCTGAACCTTGAATAATTCAGGGGCAAAATTGTGGCGAGGAAAGTTCACCCCTTTAACCCAGGCGTGTTTGAAGAAGAAACTAACCTTCAAACCGTTTGCGGCTTTTTGCCTCTAATGACTTAAAACTCTTATTCAATATTCAGTCAAACTGATTAGTACGTTTCTCATTATGACGATAGTATCTTTTACTGTAAAAATAATAAAAAATTCAAAATTGACAAGAATTAAATTGTTTCTGTGGAAATATTCATACTCATCACAAAAGAAAAACAAAAAATATCAACTAATATTTTAACTTTATGTTTGAAATCGTGTAAAAGTATTCGGTTCGATTTACAAAAAGTAATTAAAGTCCGTTATCGGCGAACTGAATGATGCACAACCGGATAATGAAAGCAGAATGGACTGTTTGTTTCGGAGATTGTGTTAATTTGCCGAGGGGACGCAAAACTGGCTGATTTCGCTGCGTGACATTGTAATCAATACCGGGGAAAGCGGTGTTAAGCTGAAAAGCTGCGTTTGACTTTTCAAAATATCGTTCAATTTTTAACTTGAACCAGAACGTTTACGAACAATTAGCTATTTTTTACAACGTGAATTTTATTCCATCCTATATAGTGATTGCTTTTTTGTTGCTATTATACGATAGATTCATTTGTAGCAAAACATTTTAATTCGAAAGACAGTAATTTAAAAATATCCCAATACTACTAAGTCACGTAAAAATGATCACAGTAATCAAGTACAGCGCAAGAAAAACACGTAACCGTCGTCCCTTTAAAAAAAATGACTAATTCGATCCTCGGCTCAGCGCAAGACTCAATTTTTCTCGTCCCCCAAGCCGCTCACGTGCACACCGAGAGCATCTTCTCCTCCTTCTCTTTCTCTTCCCATCCTCTTTCTCCCCATTCTTCCTTTAAGCCCGCGCAATTTCGCGGGAGCGTAACGCCGTAACCCGCGACATATTCCTACCTACCGTAGAAAGAGGCACATCGTCGCGCCCGGGCTCACGAGTTTTGAAATATTTTCAATTCGCCGGCTACTTAATAACGCGCGCTCTGAAGCTCGTGTGCTGCTCTTCTTCCCCTCCTTTTTTTTAATAACACTCGACGAGCGAGCTCGGGCTCAACAACGGAGGAACTCAGGTGTCAAAGGGATACTCGAGGAGTGCCTTTTTCCAGGCGAGAGAGTGAGAGAGGGTGAAGGGGTAGAAAGACGGTAATGGGACGATCCGGTTTTATGCGGACGTTCCGGGAAAGTCGAGGCGCGAGAGAACAGAGCAAGAGAGCCACGAAATAGAATGCATACGCTGATTTTATCTTTATTAAGACGCCGCCGCTCCTGCTGTCTGCTTGGAAATGAGAAGGAGAAGAAAGGGGACGGTCGCTCGTTTCTTTTGTAGTAGTTTCGGTTCAACCTTTTTTGTTGTGGGGAAAGTGGAATCTTTTCAATGTTGAATTTAGTTTATCAGCTTTTTATTATTATTTTCAACTAAATAATAATGTACGAATGTTGTACGACTATTTATATTATGAATTTAAATTATTTTAGATTTTTCCAGATATTTTCAAATTATATGTAACATATTTTTAGCGTACTATGGAAAAAGTTGTTACAATCAATAATAATCATTTTAGTGACGAAATATATAATTGGAAAAGTCAGCAATTTAAAGGTACGGTCAAAAATAATTATGTTAAAAACTTCTTCCGCGTTCAGTATAATAAGTGTAAGTTACATCAAGAGTAATTGTAAACGAAAACTATATGTTTCCGTATGCATATGAATATATTTAGTATGGTTTTGTTATTTCAAACAATAAGTTAGTGTATCTGTTCATAAAAATATTTCAAACATGTTCTTTGAAAAAATATTTATAAGTAAGATACAAGTGTTTATTAATATATTTATTTTGATTAGCATTGAAAATACTAATTCGCACGTATTAATACATAATATAAGCAATATCGTTGAAAAAGTGATTACTAATTTTCAATTGTATCAAGTAACTATATTTGCTGGTGATACAAATATTCAACTTCACAATCTTTTGGTGAAAAGAATATCAAATAAAGTACCTACAGTTTTAGTTGATTTAACCGTAACTATAAGATATCATGACGATCAATTTTCACGTATCGAGATTTGGCGAAATCCAAAATCATTCACGTTATATATCATTTTGCAATACCAACTAACCTTTCATAACGTCAACGGTATAATCAACCACTTGATAAATTATTCCCCGCATTCAATTCGTCCAAAGTGTTTACTAATATCGTTTGATACCAGTGCTCCACTTAAAAACAGTGTATACAAAGAAATTTTAATGCAAGCATGGAAACATAATTTTTTAGATTTTTCTATCCTTACGCGTTATCAAAATCATATCGTTTATCGTAGCTATAATCCTTTTACAAATCTATACGTGGAAAAGTCCATTAGCATGATAGATGAACTTTTTCCCGATAAATTAATAAATGTCAATAATTATCCATTAAAAGTAGCTATTTTTGATTATCCGCCAAAAATCAATGTCGAAATAATAAAACAAAGTTCAATAAAAGTTACTGGCGGAATAATTTCTATGTTAAAAATATTTTCTGACAAGTTGAACTTTTCTAATGACTTTGTGCTTTATCAGAATACTTCTTCTATCTTCGATACAATTAATCGAATATTAAAAAAGTTAGAGCATAATGAACTTGATATGTTTCCATTATTAATATACATGTCATCAGTACTTCAGATGCATAATGTAATTATTAGTAAGACGATGAACATAAGTAAATCATCTGTATTTCTACCTATTCTAAAAATATCAAAGCTGAAAATATCATCAAACACAATTATTTACTTACTATTAATACTCATAGTTATTTATTGTTTTATGTTAGTATAGAAAATTCTAAAGTTTTCTTCGAAAAATTGGAATATTATGTGCATTCTTCAGATGCTTTTAGGCATGCCTCTATACAAACAATTGCATTACAAAGCAGCTGAAAGAATCCTATACCTTACTTTATTCACTTTATCTATGGAATTTTGTAATAATACTTTTCCATCGATATTTGAAATCACAGTGATCAGAGATGAAGTAAACGTTAATACTTTCCATGAAATTTACAAAGCTAAGTTACCTGTTTATATGACTCCTAACATTTATAATATGTTATATAATGAAAGCAAGGTAAAAACTGAAAAAATTTTTGTTGAACTGAAACCCAAGGTATATGTTATGGATCATATTAAGTGTTTAAAAGAACTATTAATAAATGGGGATAGAATCTGTATTGCACCTCATACATATAGCTGTTCTTTTATAGAAAATTATGTTCAACATAGTTTAGATCACCAACCAGTCAAAGTAAGTGATGCTTCAACTTTTGTAGATAATGTAGCGATGCCCTTTAAATCTGCCTCCCCATACGTAGAGAAATTCAACGATGTTTTGGCAAGAATATCAGAATCTGGGATCTATCAATACTTGGATAAACATAATAAGTTACTGCGTTGGGATCAACAGCAAGTATTCAAGCATCATTCTTTTACCAAACAAATAACAATAATTGTATGTCTTGGATATTCATTGGGGTTTCTGGCTTTAATTATGGAAATTCTAAATAAAAATGATTGTTTTATAAAACATTTAAAAAATTAACTATTATTATTTGAAAAATCAGATATAGTCAAATAAGGACCAAATTTATGCAATTATCGAAAATAGTGAGTCGTTTTATGATTATAATTCTGTCACATATTCGATAACTTCGAAAATTATCTTGACCTGATTACATAATTCATTTTATGCAGGAAGTTATTATGAATATCTATCGCCCTAAGAAAATCTTCAAAACTTTCGCATTTCAATATAAATAGACAAAGTATTATCAAGAAACCTAAAGAATCTTATCTACTATTTACTACTATTTTCACCTGTTTTAATGCCTACTAATATTTTTAAGCTTGTATTTACGTGTTAGATTTAAATAAAACACCTTGAATGACAAATTACTATTTTCCATTATATTTTCCTTACTTACATAATTTTAATAACGATAACAAAATAAAACACAGTCATTTCAAATGTATTAGAAAGCTGACTGTAGTTTGAAAGTTAATTGGTAATTCACATTAAACAAAAACTATCAAACTCATTTTGCAATTAAACTTAAGCCAGCGAATGACTCGCCATTCGTCATACCTTCTTCCGCGCTAACTTACGCCGGCGACAGAACAAGAAACCCAATTACATTTTTAGCTAATTACATCAATTAAAGGCCATGCGCTGAATATTCTTTTCCGCTAAAGTTTTTTAATGACTTCATTTCCGCAGGCCCGCGCATACTCCTCCCTCACGGCACCCGCGAACTTCTATGCCACAATCAAACTTTTCTCATGATAAAACGATAAAACACGCAAATCTTTCCGCATAAGCAGCACACTGGGAGCCCCACTGGCGTCACCAAGCGTGCGGGCGACAGCTCGGAATCCGGAATTTTGTGTTTGTCGCGGATTGAAGAAGATTAAACGGGCTTAAAGCTTCATTGTGCGCGTCACAGCGAACCTTTGTGCTAGCGAGGCATCGCATATAGAGGAAGAGGAGGGGAGAAATGAGGAATAGGAGTACTGCTGAAACTCTTCGCTGCGCATTATACTACCCCTCTGCTCGACACATCCCTCTCCCTCTCCTACTCTCTCGCTCCTGCTAAAACTTCCTCCTTTTTAATATTAACTCGTTATGTGCGCTCGCACAAAATATTTCATCAATGCCGTTCTGGATATTTCATTATTTTCGCGGCATGAATATTGGAAAATTTCACCTACGAGGCGGGAGCAAGCTTTTTTATGGGAATACGGTAATATTGCTCTTTTTAATAAAGTGCTGACATACTTTTAAATAACACTTAATACATTGGTTAGATAGATAATTTTACAGATCCACCTGTATTCACTTCATTTTACGAGTATATTAATTACTATATGTAACCAATATTTGCGTTTGTATAGTAAACTAACTTAATCTATTAAGGTATATAATAAATAGGTTAAAAGAAACATTATAAACTTATTCTGGATATAACGTAAAGAAAATAAATAAAACATTATATCAGTGTATTTTTTCAGTTACATTAATATACACAAAAGTTCGTTACTTTAGACACGATCATTAACAAGACCTAATGATGTATTGATTCTAACGTTCCAGGAAACAATACCATATCGATCGTTCACTTATATATAACAGTGCTTTAGCATAAATATAAGCATTTTTTAAAGGTTGATTTTAAAGGTATTATTCGCAAAAATAAACTTTCTAACATAAAACTTTCATGAACATACTCTTACTCAAAAGAAAGCATTACACATCAATATATGCTCAAGATTCTCTATCCAACCATCTGAAACGAGATGAAAAAATTCTCCCATAAAGACCCATGATGCGCATTGAAACTCTTCAAAAGGTCGATACGAGCAACAGCGTAGAGCCCACTGACAATGACTCATCATTAATAACGTCAAGACGGTATCGTTCCATTCGTGCGAGGCAAGATGAAGTTTGCAATGTTGACATAATCGTGACCACGTGACCTTACGCTGCAGGGCGATATACCTTCGGCTTAATAATCGCTATTTATCATCCTTTGATGCTTTGTCCGCGTGGCTTGTCGGTTGTATATTGAATACTACACCTTCGGCGTTTTTATAAGATCGTAGTCGTGGCACAGGAATAATGTATTTGTTACCGGATTTATCGATCTTGTTTTCGAGAGACATAAAAGAAAGTGAAAATATTTAGTTTTCAGAGTAGAGTTTAATGGATTGTTATATTTGCCCGTTAACCGATCAATATTAAAAATCAGAATTGTGTCTTTGGTGAATGCTCAACAATGTTGAAAATATGAATTGAAAAAATTTGTTTTTGAACCTCGGAGCGCAAAATTCCACTTTTGATGCCTGTTTAGCGGGCACAAATTTTGCACCCTATGACAAAATACAGTATTTACAATATAAAAACGTACTGTTTATGTTTAGGTAATATAGAATGTTAATTTAAAAATTATTTAGCATATAAAAAATTATTAAATATATATAAAAATTATTTAGTTTAAACTATTTGATTCATAAAAATAATTAAATGATATTATAATAAATCTTAAAGTTTTTGAATACACGGCAGAATTGAGCAACTGGTAAGAAAAAGATTATAGCATGTTTATAAACTGGACCGTTGACAATAACACGCATATACACACAAATCATCGAAAATGTTATGATATTTATAATTTTTGCTTATATTATAATTTTTTATGAATACTTTCGGGGGGGGCTCCACCTCCGCTTCTCTAACATCCCCCTGCGGGGGCTTCGCCCCCCGAACCCACGCCAAGGCCTGCGGCACTGGACCCGCTCCTCCGCCCCTCAACACGATCATCTTAATCTACACATTCTTTGGTTGATTTTTGTTGTTATAAAATTTTTTTTATTAAAAATTCATTTCGATTTTAGTTTCCTCTGGTTCAAAAAATAGTATACGCAAAATGGGCACAAGGTGATTAACGCCTTCATCTTTATTGTACTACTTTACGATCATTGACGTATAGTCCTATTAAATATATTAATCCTTGTAAGTTTTTATCAATAATCTTACAATTGGTTTATTAAATTACGAATAGTGCGATCTTTGAATTACATTCGACGATTCCCAAGCTTCACATCAAAGAATTCATCGAATACATTGCAGAATCCAGAGAAATTATCGCACCTCTTCTCTCAACGCATTCTGCCCTTTCCCTCCCTCTCTCTGTTTTTCTTCGCCGTAGGGTGCAATGCCTCAGCTGACGAACGCTTGGGCCATCAGCAACAGCCGAGCAGTCGAGATTAACGTCTGACCAAGAAGCAGCGGTGGCAGCCGGCCTCTCTCGCTCTCTCTCCCTCTCTCTCCCTCTCTCTGGTTCTCCTTTTCGAGAACTGAGCACGGAATGCCTCTCTCTCTCCCTCTATCCCTGGTTCTCCTTTTCGCGAACTGAACATGGAATGCCTCTCTCTCTCTGTCTCGCTCTTGCTCTGGGCTGGAGAAATTTACGGTAACTCCGCGCCCGCGCGTTAAACGATAAAACCAACAGCGGCTTCGGACGTAGACTCTCTCTCTCTCTCTCTCACTCCTGCGTGTGCGCAACACCCGAGAAGTCTGCGCACACATACGTAGTGACGGCAGCAGCAGCGCTGGCGGCTCTTGATCTCGTCGACGCTCGCGCGTAATACATGTACAGGCGGCGTGAGAGGGAGCAAACCGAGGAGCAGCTAGGAAGTATATAGTAACGAGGCTTTCCATATTCATGGCGCACGACACACTCTCGCAAATTTAATCCAGCGGCTGCAAGCGCGAGACAGAGGCCGGAGAAGGATGAGGAGGAGAAGGGGGTTGGGGCTATCCCCTTTCGCTCCTCATGTTTCATCCCTCGCTCGCGCCTTACTCGCGCCCGTCCGAATTTCCCCGATCCTTTCGCCGTTCGCAGCTCTTCGAAACCCCACCACTAGTAGATCTGTGGATTTGCTGCATGTATGTGCGCGATGGTAAGAGGCATCTGTCAGATACAGTGGTCTGTAGACTGGTAAAGGTAGAAGGTGTCTAGGTTATGTGATCCTTTGAGCGTATCTTGGTTGTATAAAGCGATGATATTGTTCAGGTGAACACTAAATTGTGGGGATTATTAAATCTTTTCAATTACAGTGGGACGAATAGGTCTCATCTTTTTTTTGTTCTTTTTTTCTCTGTACTTTTCATCGTACGAGTACATTACTAAATATTTGAACTTCATAGCATTCTGACTATTTTACGAATTTTTTTTTTTATTTACGTTTTGTTCCTAACAACTTTATAGTAAAAAAAAAAGTCTTTCTGGATTAATTTCACGACAAAAGAGTTAAGGAAGCTAGTGAATCTGGTTAATTATATTTATTGACTCTGAATATATTCAATAGCTAGTACTTTAAACATTATAATGGAATGTTTAAAGTACAATTATTTGATATATATATATATATCTAACAGAAATGAAAATGTTACTTATTACTCATTTTATCGTTTTATGTACATATATTTATAAAAGAAATTATTTAGATATACTCTATCGTAGTTTTCATTGATCGATATTTACGATTATCGGTCTTATTGTATGAAGACCACATAAGGAGAACCCCCGACTACACGTGTGTGATTGAGAGGTAACGGAGCGGGTGTGTAGTACAGAATAGTCGACCGGTGAGTATCAACACTTCAAAGCCCTCGCCCTTTTCGCCCTCTTCTTTTTCTTCGTCACCTACGTGTTGAATTACCTCGACACAGCACCGCACACTACTCTGCTACCTCGTTATCAGTATAATCTCGTAAGTGTGTACCCAATATTTTTTAAGGATGTTCTTTTCTGGCTAGAACATCATACAAGCAAAAGAAATAAAGCATCGTGCGAATTGTTTTATTTTTTTCTTCGAAATAATTATTCCTTTATTCCAAGCTTGTATAATCATACGTTTAAACTATCGTAAATTACTTTTGTGACAGAATGTTGCGAAATCGTAGTTTCTGAACGGAAATACTAATTTTGAAATTTAAATATAAACGAGGATTCAAACATAGTTTAACTAGTTTAATATGTTCTCTAAAAATACTTTGTTTACTATTTCATGTTAAAATATTAATTGCTTATCAAAGTTTCTAAAAACGTTCTCATCCGTATACCGTCAAATATCTCATTTAAAAGATAAATTTAAACGCTATTTTAGCAGACCACTAGAAACCTCATTTTATTTCATAAGTCGAGAGAAACAAAACTGTTACAAACTCGGCGAAATTTTTCATTATTTTGTAAACTATGATTAATCTCAAATACAATATGTTCCCCTAAGTGACAAAGTTAAAGCAATAGCTTGCAGCTGCAGAATATGCTGAGAGAGAGAGAGTCCGAAGACGATGTATATTGGCAAATTGGCAAAGTTATGGAATATTGAATGTTGCCGACCACTAAAATTCCCCAGAGCTATCACTGTTTGTAAAGATTGGCCGACGTGTGCCTAGAAAAGTATGGCGACTAGGTTACGCACGTGTGAAATATGATACGGCTTTGCTTCCCCGAAAGCCATATTTCCTCTTAGTTGGCAGGGGATTCGTTCTAGAGGTGAAGGTGAAACGTCAAGATAATAGTTTTAGTTGAATAGTTTTACAACCTGTTATAGTGGTTACATATAAAACGCACTTTATAAAGGTTAAACACTTATTAAATTTTGTTTTAAAAAAGTCAGAGTTAATTTTTTCTTCTTTTGAATCATCCATTTATTAATTTTGACATGCAAAAACGTAGAGTGATATATCTTTATTAAGATGAAGCGGAATTTCTTTTTTAACTATGAGAATATTGTCACAGCTTTAAAACTAAGCAAAACTGTACAACAAAAAGGAAATTCTTCATTTAATAGGTGCAACAGAAGTTTGCACTTGATGATGGATCTGCCGTGCAGAAAATGAAAATAAATAAGAAGATATTTTTATTGTTGGATAGCATGACTAAGTGAGACGGAGAGGGCTCGTAATTTTAGAAGAACTATTAGAGAACATTCAATATCTGTCAATAACCAATACAATAAAAATCTATCATGCAATGTATATCCGTGCCGTATAGCAGATTCGTGGTTCGACGTACTTATCAATTATTTCCTACTTTTTCTTGAATTATCCTATAACCACGATATAATAAAATACGCGTCTGTTATTTCATCAATATCACAATTTATTCTCATAATCGCAAAAATAGTACAAACCATCTCTATTTCAATACTAAAATTACTTTCCCTAAACAAAGACCAACTGAAAATTCTCAACCGCCAGAAACTATTAGGCAGACAGTGGTATTGCAATCGTACGATCCCCTGGCCAGCCTTGTGTCTCACACATGATTTTTCACAATTAATTCGCGCTTAATTGGCTCATTTAGCAGCACAGCCGCTCTCTCCTTCCTCCATACGCCCGCAGCTGCGTTAGGAACAATCGTCGCTTCAAAGAGCTAATTAGCACGCCGCGCATTTTCCAAGTGGCGCCTCCACCCCATGCGGGCGCAAATAGAACACAGAGATTGACGGTGTGTGTGCACCCGGAATTCGGCGCAGCTTTTAAGTGGGCATCGATTCGCGCTGCACCGTTATAGAGAAAGAGAGGATGGGGGGTGGGTGGATAGAAAAATAAAGAAGAGAGGTAGTATGCCATGGTGCAGTAGTGAGTACCAGTTCTCTCTTTCCCTCCCTGGAAAGTATCATTCGCCGGAAATTATTTGCCAATCTGGTTAATTTCGAACGATGAGCGTTAAATAATTTAGTTTGTCGAAAAATTTGATTAATAGTGTGCGATTAAAGATTGTAGATTTGTGGTAACAAATTTTAGTGGTATACACTATTCGTTTCTTTAGAATAACTACAAAGATAAATTTTTTTTGTGTTTTTCAATACCACCCGATGGACGTTAATTAGTTCCCTCCTAGT
Source organism: Torymus texanus (assembly GCA_036873485.1). Classification (NCBI taxonomy): domain Eukaryota; kingdom Metazoa; phylum Arthropoda; class Insecta; order Hymenoptera; family Torymidae; genus Torymus; species Torymus texanus. The sequence continues at coordinate 22,554,859 of JAYJLV010000046.1, forward strand.
TCCCTTTTAGTACATTTTTTCAAGTGTAATCAAGGTGAAAGTGAGGTTAGCTTAGGAGCACTGACTTTCTATTTAATTTTCTTTTCAATGCTCCTAATTCTCTGGATGCTTTCCTACACTGGTAAAAATGTTAACCAACGGTTGGCAAATTATTTGACATTTTTTATATTCATTTAACGAAATTGATTTATTTTCTACTAGGATATAGCTATTGAAAATCGAAGAATTAAAACGATTATAAATATCTATCATTTAATGCAAAACCAAACATAATATTCACTCAATAAAGTCATTGAACTGAAATTACACATCGAACTGTAATTTTCAATATTACATGGTTCAACTTGTTGGAAGTTTATCACTTACGTCACCGACCTTCGTCCACCCAACAAAGTCCTTCGTTTGTGTACCGTCACTATCGAGTTTCAGCACGTGTGCTTATACACACACGCACGTACGTACGTACGAAATCCGGGAGGACAAAAAAAAGTCTCCCTCGCGCGGGGGCCGAAAAGTAAGCACACACCGCTGCAAAGGGCTTGCTCCGCTCTCTTTCGGCGCGCCACGACGATCCATCGACACGCGAGGAAAGAGGAGCCAGCCTTTGAATCACGCGACGCTTCGTTAGCATATCGTCTTTGTCTCGGCCCTGTTGTTTTTGGTTTTTGTCGTCGGAGTCAAGGGACGCGGTGAAAATAAAGAAGCACTTCCGTTTATCTTGGGTGTAAGAGGGGGCAGATGCGAAGGACGAGGTAAGCGTGTTCATGGTTTTGATTACAGAAAGGTGGAAGTCGAGAGATAGTGACTTCGGTAAGAAAGAAAAGCTCATGACCATCGATTTAGTATTTTTGAATATGCTACTTTTCTTATAAAAATAATAGATTATTGTGCATTATTCCTGAACTATTGATTTAATTTAAAACATATTTCTAACGATGCTTATTTTATTTAATAGGTTGTAAAAGTGCCGAAGAAATTGTTTTCAATGCTTATACGTATAGAATAAGATATTATTAGTTATACGATATTATATGTTAAAAACATTTTCCGCAATAACGATTCTTAGTTTTACGTCGAGAAGGTAGAAATTGAAAATATAATCATTAGTAAGACAGTTTGACTAAAAAAAGTAGATCGATTTGAGAAAATGAGAAAATTAGTTTAATATTTTAATAAACATATTTAGTTTCTTCAAAAAAACTAATAACTATTAAATAATCAAGTGTAATGATATAAAAATAAAACTTATAAATTCGTTAAAAATGTTCAAAACTAAGACCTTAATGCATTATTTGAGTGAAATTATTGAATAAGTTTCATGCCTAGACAAGTTTGAAAGATCAAGCAGCCATTATTGCATCGATGGCAATTGCTTTATAGAAAATACAATTTGGATTTTTCATTATCCCTTTTAAGCTGAAAGTAACACCTAAAGGCAATCGACAAATAAAACTCGCAAAAAACTTCAACGAAGACTTTGCATAATTAGATTGTTAAGACAATTTACGCAACCTATTAGAAGCCTCGAAACTTTTAAGCGGATGACACAAAGTGAGATAACTCCAAGTGAAGAAAGTCTACAGACCCTTCTTTCGTCCAGGGCTAAAGTCTCCTTCGTAAAATCACTCAGCGCGGAAGGAACACAGGCGCACGGCCGTGGAAATATAATGACATTTCAAATCTCCCGCTTACCGAGCTACCCCCACTACTACATATACACGTCGCGTAATGCGATTCGGTCTCCGTCATAATCCAGCAAAAGTGAGAGCGGGAGAAAAAGCCGCGCAAAAGGAAGGGGAAGGGAAGAAAAAGCAACGACCGCTCGCGAGATGAAAACCAACGATCCGCGGCGAGAGTTTGGGACGGAGAAGGAAAGAGTAAGGGAAAAAGAGCAGCGCATGCTGCAAGAGCGGCAGAATTAGAGTGGAGTGGAGGCGAGATTAGATTAGATGTTTGACTTATGAAAGAGAAATGTTTTTCCCAACGAGCGGTTCGGCAAAAGTGGTACGCCGGAAATGTGAAACTGCGAGAGTAATTAAACCATCATTTCGCTTTAATTGCTGAAAAAAGGAAATTTTCAAAAAACTTTCTTTAAAAAAAAACAGCTAGCTTATAATTATTTATGTCAGCTTCTTAGTTACATAGTGCATTTTTGACATAAAATGTCTTATCGCAAATTTTATGTTTTGTATCAGATGTCTATTGAAAATAATTCGCTAAATAGATTAATTTGTTAAAAAACTACGAAATAAACGTGGATTTAAAAATAAATTCTAAATAATGAGCTTCTTAGACCGGATTTGCTTCCTTAAAGAGGAAGCTTTGTAACGGTGAAAAAAATTTTTGAGACAAAAAAGTCTTAAAATGATTTTTTAAGATGAAATGTG
>JAYJLV010000046.1:22570708-22581170 GCA_036873485.1 Torymus texanus
CCTCGGAAATCTTCAATCTTCCCCGCTTTGCTCTGTCGGGAAAACGCTAGAAATAGAGAGAGAGAAAGAGAAAGAGAGAGAGAGGGAGAGAGAGAGTGAGAGAGAGAGTGAGAGAGAGAGAGAGAGAGATGAAGAGAAAGAGGAGGAGTGGGAGAAAGCAAACTGCCGAGCGGTTTTAATTCGTAGGAGTCCTTGTACCGTGATTTGTAGCTAACGGTTAATTCATTTTCCTCGTCGGCTTCCCGGAGTCAAGATCTCAGTGCGAGCGAAAGGAGGGAAGTGGAGAGACGGAAATAGAATGAGGCAAAGAGGGGCGACAGTGCGAGGGGATGGAGAGAAAGCTTTTTATATGCGAGAATGAGATATTACTGCCGATGGCTAGCAGCGTTCGTCTGTCTGTAGAATTTTCTAGGTATCTGGCTTGAATTATTTAAAAAAGTCTTAGATTAACCATAAATTAACTTAACACTAATTATAGGATTAAGACTAATATGACATTTTAACAGTATTTAAAGAAAATGTTTCAAGAAAAATTATTTATTTATCAAGATATCCTTCGACAGCATAACACGCAACCTACTTAAACTAATAAACGTTCCCTGCCATTAAAAAGCCTGGGTCTAAACTCTACGTCGTAACATGGCTAACTAAATCATAAATACCGAGCGTGGCTCGCAGCCCGTATTTATTCCTGGCCATTGCCGCTTCCCGCTTCGCTCCGTGCGAACTACATGAATTTCCAAGTGCAGGAAGTCCACTTAAATAGGCAACTCCTAAATCAATGTACATTTACATTTAGTCTAGCGGCTGCAGCAGCAGCAACAGCAGCCGCCAAAGTTTTCCAAGTAAAAAGCTAGCGCCTACCGAGCTCTCTCTCTCTCTCTCTCTCTCTCTCTCTCTCTCTCTCTCGTACTCATGCGTGAACTTCCTGACAAGTTTAAATCGCGCGAATCCGTCGCACAATTATTGCGCGCACGTGTGTGCTGCGCGGCGAAACGAGAAAATCCATGGGCGTGCGAGCACGCGGGAGAAAAGTTGTTATCTGACCAGCGATAAGGCTCGTGATTTGTTCCCTCCCTCTCTCTCGCTCTCTCTCTCTCCCTGGTGCGAATGGCAGTGCCCGTGGAGATTAGTGTGGCTACGGCTGCTGCTGTTCCGACGCTGCCACCGCCACCACCACTGTTGCTCCTCGAGGTATCGTTTCGCTCTTCGCCGAAACTTTAATCTATTCCAGCAATCTCCTTCAGGAGTACTCAACGTCCAAAAGCCCGCGGCTGGTGGAATGCCGCTTTTTTCCTTTGCGCCTTCTCTAGTCTGTGCATGCTTTCTCTTTTTCTTACAGCTTTGGTTTCCTCATTTTACGCTTTAGATTTTTTTTTCTTTTTTATGCATTAATTTTTATTAATGCTTTACTACTAATTCATATTTGTATCATGTACCACTGGTTTCATAAAATGAATACAAGATCATGAAATAAATAGTAAATTCAGCTACCTAAACATTTTTCTCTAATTTAATAATACTGGTTTTAAATGATTTCTGTTACAGTGAAGGGGTTAAAAACTTTTGAAAAACAATTTAACGTATACTAAAGGTACATGTTTAATTTTTCAATCGTATTGATTATATGAGGGCTGAAAAGACATGCAAGGTCAATTGCAAAAATAAGAAATAGTGCTCTGTAAGAAAAATAATCAGTAACGATTCTTAAAACTTGATGATCATTTGTGAAAATTCATATTTTTGAAACACATTGATTAGAAAATTGTTTTAACAGAGAGAATTTCAAAGAATTCATCTCGCGGACCTTTTTTAAGATCTTTTTCTTTTTTGCAAGTAAATACTACTATCTAGATAATATTCTACAGAAGCTGTCAAAAAATTCTAGATTTAATCTTCGGTCCCGAAAACCTTAGAGTCGTATTAAATAATATTAGAAAAAGTTGACGTGGTTGAGGAAATTTGTAGACTCTGCCGTCACTGAATTTAATTTCAACCGCTTAATGAACCTATTACAATGTTTAATGCAGTAATGGATTTCCACAATCTATTTGTTGAAATGTGTGATAAATTAATGTTCTAAAAAAGAATGCACCTATGTAAACAAATATAAATATTTAAGCGAATAGTCATTAAATATAGTTATATAATAAAGAGATTATGTTAAATACTTATAAACAAAAGTTATGCCAGTATCTGCCATTAAATTAAATGAGTTTATGTTCGAAATGATTTATTTACTGGTATAATTTTTAATATATCCAAATACTGAGTGACCTAGTTTATATAAGATCTGGTAATGGTATTAGTGTGTTGACGATAAGAACTTTGTTTAAAATAATGAAGTTGCCTGCAAATATTTTATTAATGATTTAATAAAACATTGTCTTATATTTTTAGAAAACTGTTATGTTGATACAGCCGTAGTAAAAATTAAATTATTTTTTTTAATTTTTATATTATCTGATAATTCTTCGGAAATTTATGCTTTCCAGTCAAATCAATAATGTATTTTAAAGTGAACTGCGATAATTTACATTTACGACTAACCTATAAAATAATTTAGTAAAATTCAATTTTTAGTTAGTATGGTTCGAAATCTTTCAACAGTCAACGGAGACGCTTTAGTAATATTTTGAAAATTACAGTCGTACATGCAAAATCGTTTTGCATTCGTTGTTTAATAAAATTTACCAATTTATTAATAATTGTATAGAATGTAAAATTATGCATCGAAATATATATTTTTTCTTTTTCACAATAAGTACATTCATTATAAATGTAAATTTAATGAATTTTAAAGAAAAAATAATAATAAAAAACGTTGTTCATTATCTTACAAAAATAATAAAGAATAATCCTATAATTTTGGTTCGTAACTCAACAGCAAGTTTTCCACGTATTGCTGAAAAAACTGTTTCAAGAATAATTGAAAAATTTCCGTTACTTCACGTAAGTTTCGTAGTTCCTAAATTTAATTCTAATGAAGTCTATTTAGGGCGAGGGATTGAATCTCATTTCTTACGAAATACTGTGGTAGTTATCTTTACAAATAATTACAACTCAAACAATATTTTAAATAAAATGAAGACATATATCTCTTATCTCGTTTTTCTTACCTCTAAATTATATGCTCCAAAATCTAAATGCCTAATTATAATTAATAATATGAAGGAAAGTGTACAGTTGCTTGAATTCTTCCATTTCGCATGGACACACAAATTTTTAGACCTCACTGTGATTGAATTACTACAAAATAATTTAAAAGAAGAAAACGGTATATTAAAAAATATTGTGACATTAAATGCAATAGTACATTCGTACAATCCATTCTTTAATACTTACGATAAAATGGAATTTTCAAAAGTAAAACATGTGTTCAATGATAAATTAATAAATATGAATGGCTATCCATTATATACAGGGATAAAACGAGGATCATACAGGCTGTTGATAAACGAAAATTCTAAAGGAACCAACATATTGAACAGGTTAAATGGTGTAGACATATTGGTATCACAAATTTTATCGAAAATTATGAATTTTTCAATTATTATTAAGATACCTAAGACAGAATTAAGAGACAATAATACAGAATTCTTAAATATCAGTCACAAAACCTTATATGATGCTGTAAAAAGCAATGCCGTTGATTTTATCATAAATACATACATTTGTTTATATGCACCAGATCAACTTCATTGGCAAAACACAATTTTTACAATTCCTGGATCTAAAATACTAGTTGTGAAGCAGTTAGCAATTAAAAAAGTTCAAATTTCTTATGACTTAATTATTTTGACATGCTTAGTATTGTTGGGTATTACTCTATTAGTTATATTAAAACGTATCTTATCATTAAGAAGTGAATTTTGGACAGCTCACAATATCATTCATACATTTATCAGAGGATCAACTAACTTTAGTCCTACTACGAGTATTGAAAAAATAACACTTATTGGTATAATCTCAATATCTTTTGTGTTATCACTCAATTTTTTAAACCAAATCGTACATATATTTTATGTCCAAGACAAATATGTTACTATTCAATACATAAAGGATCTATTGGAATACAATATTACTCCTTCTATAAATGCGAATTCAAAGTATTATCTTCTTAAATATTGTCAAAGTGAAGAAGAGCGAAATTTATATAAACTAATGCCTAACGTTACTTCAGAGGCAAATTGCATTGGTTCCTTATTTAATGGTACCGATAATGTAGAAGGTTGTGAAAGTGAGCATAATCTAATAAAACTTCTGCAAAACCGATATTTTCAATTAACCGGTAAACATGAAATACGAAAAGTTGAGGAACCGTTACTGAACGGATGGTATACAATGTATCTTTCTCAAAACTCACCATATACTTATAAATTTAATGATATTTTGCGTAAATGTTTTGAGTCTGGATTATGGTTTACGTTAGAAAATCACAGTTTAAGAAAGTACGTTTTGCAACGGAAGGAACTTTACGGTAATAACCCATTAGGTTTATTCAGTTCAGCTACGCCAGAGAAAAAACATGTCATTGATGCAGCAATTTTTATGAAAATTCTATTACTTTTTCTCTTTTTAAATATTCTAGCGTCCATCATATTCATTCTACAAACAGTATGGGTTCGTTAAAAATTAACGATCTAGTGTAAAGTAAATATCAAGATGATGGTTCCATGTATATTCTTGAATGTATTAATTTAATTTTAACTAGTTCTGCAAATACCTTCGAATAAATTTGAGTACTATGATTTAATGTATGGAATTTTACATTTTTTCAACAGATTTGAAGACACAACTATTTAGCTTTTAGAGTAGCAGTAATGAGTAAAACATGAAGAAATAATTATTTTGCTTCGACATTTCTGATTTGCAAGCACTGCTAGCAACTATTCGGAAGCTAGTTATTAAATTTGCAACGAGTTTTTATCCGTAAATGTAATGTGTGTATGAATGCATTTAAGCATCTTGAGCAAATTTATACCTGCAATAAAAAATGGATGTCTTTTAAGAATATGTATACTTGTTTAGAACACGCTCTTCAATAAAGTAGTACTCGATGCATCAACTTACTGATTAAAATAGTATAATTAGAATATGTATTTGACGAAACACCTCAAAATTTCTAAATATATGTCATATGCGTTTGAAATGTAATAGCTAGAAGACAAAATTATTCTACAAAATGAATCTATTGACGATTTGTAAAGTAATTAGTAACACGTCCTTCCCGCAAATATCATAATACATATAACTACAATAATGGCAAATGTGTTCTCGGGAAGGAATATAAGAAATAGAAGGTTAACTAAATATAGAAAGGTAAGAAGTTGAAAATTATCAGATTACGTTCCATTAGCACATGCATATGTATTTTATAATATTTTTAAGATTCATTGCTTTATCAAATCATTAGTGTAATGTTTAGAAAATCCAGTATAAATATTAATCTGTCAAAAACTATGGCTGTTTAAATTTCTTAATAAACTATAGTAACTATATTCCTTTAAAGATCAATCTAATCATAACTAATGGTGAATTTATAGAATATTGGAGAAAGTTAAATAAAGTATAATTTAATATTGTTGATGAAAACAATTATAGATTGCTTTTGATGTAGTCAAGAAGCTATTTAATTTTTCGGTAACAATAAATAAAATTTAGTTACAATTTGATGAAATAATATAACTTTGCTTGAATACTTTTTATTAGCTGTAATGCATCTTTAGAGTTATCAATCTTGCCTTACAAGATATCTTAAATTTATAAAAGTACTAAGTAATCATAAAGATTTATGTAATACTATAAAAGAATGCTTATTCTTTATAATTTATACATTAAAAATATCATCCACCACAGTTACTCTCACAATTTATAAATCTTCATTATTCTACTATTCCGTGAAGACAAAAGATATACACAAACCTAAAACCACTTTCCCTCGGATCGACAACTTACCAAGAACTCATGATCAAGACCAGTTAAAATAATCATCTATACCAAATCAACATTACACTAATCGAACAATCTAATCTACTAATCTCGACTTTTCCAATTGTAGTTAAATCACGTCCCATCATTCTCCTCCAATCCTTTAACAAACTTTCGCGCATCCACGCGTAAATCCCAACGCTAGGCCGTTCATCCTTCGCGCATGATCCCGATCTGCACGCGCGAGTCCATTATCCTGCCCTTCCGACCGTCCGCTTCGGCCGAACGGTTAATTATTTCTGTCATTTCGGTCATTAGAGCGGTAAAATCGCCTCGCCATTTAACGGGCGCGCGCGCGCGCGCACTTTCGCTGCAATAAATCAATCCCCTGCGCGAGCGCTTGCGATTCGTTGTTGCTGTCGCGCGCTCGTTTTCTCCCGGGCCGATCGGACACGCGATGTAACAATTACCGTGCCGCTGCACTCTCTTCCACCCCCCCCCCGTTTCCACCCCTACGACCTCGCGTCATTCACGATATCTATCAGAGGGAGGATGGAATGACTGCGAAAGGGCGTCCCGGTAAAGTGGGGGCGAGTGCATGTGTGGGCGCATGGAGTCGCGCAAGACCGAGCATTCAATGGCTCTTTTCCGGTTACGTGCATTGGGAACTGACAAAGAATCCCGTCGCAACCCTTGTGCAGTTTTCGGAGGGGAGGTGTAGTTGTTCCGTATTCGTCTTTTGTTAATAGACATGCTGGTGATTGCGCGTCATTTGGATATAAAGTCAGTTAATATGGCATGAATGTATTATAAGTTTATATTTTAATGAAGTATTTTTTAGGGAAAAATTAATTTGTTGATATTATCAGTTTCATCCATCGATATCCTATTGATTCCTAATTGATAAATTATCGTAGAAATCCATTTCACATACTCTATAATCACTAAACATTTAATTATTATACAACCTAATTAAGTATACTTACTCTTATTAAGTTATTGATTAGTTGACTATTCAATTTACTAGAAAGATTTTTTAGACTCCATCATACTTAGACCTGCAGTTAAAATACAACATACAAACACATATAGCACAGCCATAATTTTGTTGACTGGAGGTAAAATAATGCGACAATTAAACATATTAAAATTAAAAAACAAATTGCACGGTACTACTTTAGCTTCTAATTAATTAAAGTGCAGTGTGCATCCCATTAAACGGCAAATTAATTGGAATTTCAGGCCTTTGTGGCGGGTGAAAGTCAACACGCCGAGGGAGAGTAAGCGAGAGAGCAAGAGAATGGATTGCACCTGAATAAAGCGCCGTGTGATCGGGAGTGTGCCAATCTACAATGTCGAGTACACACGATACATCCAGGCACAGGCGAGAGGAGAAGATCGACGCGGACGCCTTTTGTAACAAAGAACCGAGTGCGAGAGCAGCATAGCGGCCTGCGTCGATAATCGAATATCGAGACGAGCGCAAAGCCGCGGAGCTGATTGCATCTGATGCATAACGATCGTCTCGTTATCGTATTAGAGGATCGCTGTAGTGGTCGTTAAGAGTGGTTGAATATATAAGCTTGTATTTTGTAGCGATACATATATATATATATATATATATATATATATATGTTTTGAGCGTCTCCTCTGAGTAACCTTAGTTAGTTTAAGTATTACTAAAATATGTATTGATTAACTTTATTATAAATCACTTACAAATTATTCAAGGTTTTAAATATGATTCGATTTTTTTATAGATTTGGAGTTGGCCATTATTTTTATTGAATTTTTAATATTTACTGAACTATGGCCATTTTTTATTGATTGCTCAAACTATGCAGAGTTATTGCGATTCACTGGTATAATAAATATGTATTGATCTTGTTAAATAAGCACTAATTAAGAACATGTGAACTGTATTATTAATTGCTATACCATTTTCCCCTCCTATTAACAAATTTAATTATCCATCACTTACCTAATGTAAAAACAAACCAATGTATGCCCATGAAAATAACCAAAAATTGCAAATTACGGCAAAGAACAATGAAAAAGCCTGCCATCTCATTTAATATCATTAATTTTTTGAATAAACATCCCCAGAGCTCGACGCGCAGTCGCGTACTAAAGCCAACGGAGGAGAAGCCCTAAAACAATACCGTACTTTCTGCTTAAAAAACAAACAACAGTTTAGAAAGGGTTAAGCGAAATGAAAGGACCTTCGCCCTCACGCTGCGCTTACCATCCTAAGTGCTCTCCTTCCCCCTCCCCCTCTCTCTCATTCTCATCCAGCCCCGAATTTTCGTCCCTGCGCTCGAAAGAACGCGTCATTACGGTTCTGTCGTCAAACAGGACGGGAGGCAAAATCAACGACGACGACGACGACGACGAAGTCGCGCTCGCGCGCAAATATTGGTTCTGTCTAGTGGGCCTCGGTGATTTGCATAATTAAATCTCTTTCCGTGCGTGCGAGCGCGAACTCTGCTACTCTACACACAGCCGCTGCGAGTTATTTACGACGATAAAGTTTTCGAGTGATTCTTCCCCGACGCAATTAATTAAGATGATAAATGTACGGGCGAAGGAGTGTAAAAGGTATATGGAAGGCGAGCGCAAAGTCGATGCGTAATTAGCGCGTGAGTGTGCAGGTGCAGAATCGAAAAGTTTTGGGACGTTGCAGTGTGCAAGCCTGCGCGTCGATTTTATTAGAAAACTGTAGTACAGTCGGAAATACAGTTTGCCTGGATGATTTGTAGGGTACGTTCTTCGAAGATGAAAAGTTATGTAAGAATGAAAATTATAGAAATCTTATTAAATAAAGTTTGTTTAGAGTTAACGATAAATTCGAAAGATTTACTTACGGTAAACGTGAATAGACCGTCGAGCCTTGACTTTTATATATTTATTTATGCTTATTGCTTACCTGCAGCAAAGACAAAAGATAGTTTTTTAATTTACTTATTAAAATATTAGCTTATTATTTATTTTTAATACAAAGTGTGGAATATAAATAAGTAGATAAAATCAATAATTGTTAATGTATCCGCTTTTTCGATTATCATATTGAAAAGCATTAATTGTTATTAATGATAACCAGGAATTATATTTATTTAAGTTCGCTCAAGCGACTTTTTATAAATTAGCCGATAGATCTTAAACTTAAGAGAAATGTTCTTTAACCATTAACCTTTTGATCTGTGCTGAAAAAATTGTAGGCCACCGACATACAATTATCGAAAAAACTAAGTTTATAAAAGGTACCTTTAACACACAACCTTATGTGAACGAACAATTTTTTCTTTTGTAATAACTTGTAAAACGGCAGATTTTAATGTACAATAAATGAAATTAAAGTTTTCATGTGAAGAATCTAATGATATCATCAGAATTATAGGTTACCCATTAAACAGAAAAAATATTAACAATAAACGTTACAAATCTGCTACTGCGCATGCGCAATGATATCAGACTATATCAAAAAATTAAGAAAGTTATTACTTATTTATCAAATATTTTTTCGTTTTGGCATTTAGAAGTTATTTACAATAAATTTACGTAAAATACGTTAATTTAATTTGGCAATAATAAAAAAGCCTCATGCTGGGCCCCGATTTGTTACGGCACCAAAGGCTTGAGTCACCTTGGAAAACTAGCCGTAACAATAACTATCCTAATCATATGAAGACCCTCTATGTTCTCATAATCGTCGTATTCAAAGAACTACACAATTATTGCTAATCTCTTATCTCTCATCTCACAAATTATAATAACACAAACTATTTAAAACCTAGAGAGATTAAGAGGGGATAAGAGTATCTCTCCACCTATCACCATCATAAAACTCATCACAGCTCAATCAAAGCGACAACGCGCACTCACAAAAAAGCTTCCATCTCCCCCAACCTCTCGTATTTTTTCTCACACATCTTATAATCCCGCGTAAACGTTATCTCGCGAAAAACGCTCTGAAATCAAAGGTGGCAATCTCCCATAGCTCCTCTGCGCGAGAAACTCCTGTTTTGCCTGCACCTCTCGAGCCCATTACGGTAAATGTTGGGCATTAATGTTGCAGGCCGATCGCAGAGAGATGCGAGAACGCGCGATGAATTAAATATTTCTCCGCTCGAGCTTTTACTCTCTCTCTCTCTCTCTCTCTCTCTCTCCCCTCTCTCTCGCGCGCGCGCGCTTCAGACACGTAAACGTGCAGCAAGAGCTCCGAGTAGAGAGAGTGTGTCTACGCGGATATTGGCGAGCTACGTGAACACCGCTTTGTGGAAGTGTGCGATGTGCTTTTTGGCTTGTGCCAAAGCTAAAGTGTTTACGCTTGTGACCGGTAAGAAAAATGGTTTTATCAGTGAACTGCTGGGCTGTTTCTAAGTCACAGAGCTGCTTGTAAAAGATGATGGTCGGAAAATTAAGGTAATTTCTTTTTCTTTGGATTCCATGTGTTAATCCTATATGTTAATGATTTGCTAATAACCATGCCTGAAAATACAATTTTATCATATGCTGATGACACAGCGATAAT
>JAYJLV010000046.1:22581270-22592552 GCA_036873485.1 Torymus texanus
CTCTCTCTCTCTCTCTCTCTCTCTCTCTTTCTCTCTCTCTCTCTCTCTCTCTCTCTCTCTCTCTCTCTCTCTCTCTGCTTCCGAAAATTTTCGATAGCCCCTAAAAATATTTCAACTTTACGAAAAACTTCGAGTTTCGCCTCCCTCGGAGCTTTTTTCGGCAGTGCCGTAACATTCCTTCCCGGTGTCTCGTCGTGGAGCCGACAACGACGACGACGGCGGCTTTTTAAAAGCACCCTAAATTTCACCGAGCGACACTTTTTTTACGAGACCTCGCGAAGACGATGGACTTGGTGCACCTGCGACTCCGCGTTGCCGTTACGTAACTTGCGCCCTCTTAACGGCCCTAGGACACTCAGCTACTCTCCTTCGCTTCCCCTACCACGTTCTCAGCTGCTCGCTTGCAGTAGCTTTCGAGCCGACTTTATGGTCCTCGTCGCTCGTCGCGCTTTTCTTTCATTACTTTATATGCGCGTTACCGTTACCGTCTTACGTTCGAGTCAGCTACTTTTCGTTAAAGTTGTATATTTTCAGTACACTTTGGTGTTGTATTGAAAAGGATAATTTACCAATCAATAATTTTGATATTGCAAAGATTATTCAATTTAGAAAGTATTTCTAGTTAATATTGTTAATATTTGTGAATATTTACAATGATTTTTTTAATTTATAAAAATGAAAAATCTTGTTATGCAGTTTATTGATATAATTTAATATAGAATGCTTTTACGAATGGAAAGTAATTTAATATTACCTTTAGCAAATGAACAAAAAAAAAATGAATGACAATTATTTATTTTAAATAATATATTTTTCATTGCTTCATTTATTAATGACTATATAAATACTCTGATGCAAAACTATTATTGATATTACTTCCATGTATGTGAATAAACACGAACGTTAAATATAGAAATTGATAGCGTCTGTTTTGATTGCCATTCCCCAAAGCGTACATCAATATTTGTTTGAACTATTTTTGTTTTTACATTCAGCATATTGGAAATTAAATACCCATACTAAAAAAATAAAAGCAACTTCACTCTCTTTCTAATTATTTAATTGACTGGGAAACAAAAATAAAAAATAAAACAAATTCGCTAATTAAAAAAATGGGAAGAAGGCAAAAACCTACATCTCCCGTGCACTGACTTCGACTTTGCAAAAGAGAACTCTAACTTTTAGGCAAGAAGGGCGGGAGAGAGAGAGATGGAGAGGGAGAATTAGTAGCCCGGCTTACGGGCATTTACCCAGTGTTAGATTCCCCGGAAAAAGGCTCTCTCATAGCAAAGCTTATTTAAAGTATTCAAAGAAAGGAGAGAAAGAAGGGGCAAGGGAGAGGCGAAATACGAGAAAAAGAAAACCGGCTCGTACGGGATGAAATCGCTTTTCACCCCTTGAGCTCCTCTCTCGCCCTTCGACAATCCCGTGCGATTCGGGCCAGAGAGGGCGAGAGAGAGAGAGTGAGGGAGAGGGAGAGTGGAAGGGGTAGAAGGGGCTTTGAGAGGCTCAGGTTCGCGGATCGACGTATTTTCCATGTAGACGAGGAAGGAAACTTTTCGAGTTATACGGAGCGTTAAAGTAACGCTATCGCCGTATCACTAGCTTTTTATGTACATGTATGTGTGTGCATGTATATATATATATATATATGTGTGTGTGTGTAAGGGCCAAATCGAATGTCGATCAGAGCCTATACGCGCGTATTTATTTTTTCCTTTGAGCGAGAAGGCCTGCCGGCGTCAACAGAAAGGGAGAGTGGATGAGAGAGAGACCGACAGACGAGTGACATGGTCGAGTTTCGGTAGGGGAATAATAGAATTTACACCGAAATTCTTTTCTTTGAAATGTAATTTGATATTCGTTTTTGTGATTTACACAGAAAATTTTATATCTACGAGAATGTGATCGTCAAGTTTTGCTCGTTTGTAATGAGTATGATCTTTTTTTTCGAAAAATTATCGTTAACGAATAAAAAAATAAATAAATTTGCCATCAATACAAGTATCATAATTGGAAGTGAAAACATACGATTGGCAATAAATACTGAAAACCTTTGTTACGGAATATCCTGTAAAATGACAAATTATTTAATCGAAAACGAAAACGAAAAACTGTCCATATCATAATCCTCATAGCCAAAATAACGAACTCCATCAACGAAACCGCAGCATTCTGACCGTGGCTAACGATTCATTTGCACTACAAGTAGGCACATCCGCCATCCCGTGCAAATACCCGATCGAAAATCGGTGTATTCTACCGGCGTGGAAGTGCCAATAAAGTTGGGGAAGCAGAGGCGTGGAGGGGATCGAGCGTAGGAGGGTGAACGAGCGGGTGGATTAGGCAGTAGGGGCGCGGCGCAAGCGCGTATACGCATCTTATACCCCCGGTTTAACGGATGATTAATCTATCCGCACCCTTCTGCAAATAAGTGCATTCGCTCGCTCGCTCGCGCCCTTTGCATCGGAGTGCTTGGGTAGAGCAAAAGGAATGCAAAACGAGCTGGTGAGAAGATTTTATGGAGGATAGCGGTGATTTTAGAATACGTAGATTTTTACGTACTTGAATTGTTTTGTAATAAGGTAGAAGTGGATATCAAAGAAATTAAGGTTTTTCTATAGTAGCACTGCTGCAGCAAAGAGGATAGTATTTATTTGTGGAAAAATACGTAGACAAATACAGAAACTGTTATTGATGCCAAACATTTTTTTTTAAATTATCTAATTTTCAAAAATTAGAAAACATACAGTTATGGACGTATTTGAACATGTTATCAAATCAAACAAAATGCCAAAGCAGAACCGATGCCTTTAAAAAACCATCCTCGATCGCGCCTTGTTGATGAATAGAAAATAAATGCACTAGACAGATTCATAACAACCACTATTGCACAAACTTCACATCCCGTAGAAATCGGGCAGTTCTGTTGCTCCTTTCACTCCTCGGAACCTTCGAATCAGATCAAGGACCACCCCTATAAATGATTGTCCAAGGTCGCGACCCTCCTGCCGAGCTCACGCGCAAGGTCAACGACCCCGAGCATGCGTGTCCTCGACCCCGTGACTGCTTCGAACGACTCCTCTTCCCACTCTTCTTCGCATGTAAAATGAAGACACTGCCAAAGAGAATACGAAAGGAGAGCACAGACAGATCGTAATCGTCGCAGACGGAGGCTGGCTGGTTCACTCGGGTTATCGAGTGGAATGCAGTGTGCGGGTGGAGGGAGCCAGCCACCCAATGTCTTGGCCGTTGGCGCGAGGTCCTCCCGTCACCCAATCGCCGACGACCGCGCCATATTTCGTGGGGCGGGGCGGGTGTGTGGGGAAGCGCCTTCCTACTCCGCTACACTATTCTTCCGGATATTTTGGCGCGAGTGTCTGTGTGCTGCAGTGAGATGCATGCTGGTGTGAAGGTCGCCTACGTCGATGACCTAAGTATGGAGGATGTGAAACAAAGGGTGCGAGAGATCAAGGCTGGGTTGCGATTAAATAAGAGATACGAATATTGCGTCAGATTGAATTTTAAGATTTATGATGTCATTGCTCATCGATATTGCAATGAGTGAGATGAGATAAAATAAATTTGAAATGATATGGGATAATGATTTTTGAAAGTCAATTGTAAGAATGAAATATTTGCATTCCAAATTATCACATTTATTTTGGGTTATTTTCATGAGGTGTATTTTAATCTTAGATTAATCTATAAAGTAAAGAGATTATAAAATCTAGATTATGAAATCAGAATAGCACTTTGAATTTTGCTTTTGTCTATACAGATTTCTTGAAAATATTATTACCTTCCTATTTTGAATGATTTAAATGCTCTTCTTTATTAATTGCCCTTCCTATATTATTAAGATACGTCTATTAGAGTAAACTTGTTGTACGTGAAAATTAGGATAACCTCACAAAATAGAGTCAACTAACAATTTTCGAACTTCTTATTTATAATTCGAAATTGAAAAAAATAAATGATTTAGAACTTTGTAAGGCAGCGATCACAGTAAATAAATTTACTTTCTCCAAGGTTTATTACGAAAATTAATTTGATTTGGAAATATAGATATAGGAAATAGACATACTAAGAAAACAATTAATATTCTCGCTATATATACTAATTTTAACTTTTTGCAACCAACCCAATACAATTTTGCAAACAATACTAAACAAAAATCATATTAATGCCATACCCCTCTTTTCTCAAAGCGACACACATATCCCTGGCATCCCACGCAGATTCTCTTTTAACGATCTCTCTCTCTCTCTCTCTCTCTCTCTCTCTCTCTCTCTCTCTCTCTCTCTCTCTCTCTCTCTCTCTCTCTCTCTTCCCCCCGTAGCCAACATTGCGCAACATTCGATCGCAACGTTTCTCTCACGTCGCGGCTTATCTCCGCAACAACGAGATGGTTAATATTTAACGATGGGCGTGGTGCACGCTGGTGGTTTTACGCGACTTTCCGCCGTCGCGAGTTCGCGCGGGCGCGCATATATAGCGTTTACGATAATCCTCCGTGAAATTAAAAACATTAGGGCCTCGTAAAGATAAAGATATTCCACGACGACGACGACGATGGTGCACGGTTATGCGTTTCCTTCGTCGCAGCGAATGTATCTCTGCAGGCACATAGATTCGCGGTTTTTGTGACGGAAATGTGTGGGAATATATATGTATATGTGTGTGAGGAGATATGCTGGCGCCTGCAGTAGGTATATGTTTTGCGATTGAGATTCCGACGTTTCGGTTTTGGTGAAAAGGTGGTTTAGGGATGGCACATTCAATGCTTAAGTTCCTGTTGTGATTAATTTAAATTTTTTGATTAATTTAAATATTTATGAGAAAAAATTGTTTATGTCGATGTTTCCAGAAAGATTAAATATAAGATGTCTTTGAAAAAGTAGTTACAGTCAAGATAAAGTCAGCCAAGTGAAAATACGTGTTTATTTTTGTCTGGATCAAATACACAACTTGAACTGAAAAAATCATTTTACTTACTTATCGATCTATTTTTAAACAAAAAGTGAGTTCTCTGCAAAAAAATCTACTATTAACCTAAAACTGCGTCCAATAAAAAACGCAGCCTAAAATAAAAGACAAACCAAGCTAGAACACAACAATACAGCTGAAACAGTAGCAACTGATCAAAGAAAAATACCAGAAAATACTCATTTGCAACTGATAGGCATGCTACACACAATTTGCCATACTATACTCGTTCCGCACCAACTACGCGCACCTACTTCCCATTTCTCATTTACCCGTTCCACTTTCCCGCTATCCGGCAAAATTATTTTTTTACTCCATTGTTTCATCTCCGCCAGCCTAGCGCCTCCCTCCCTCTTCCTCTCTCGAACGAACCGGATTGTAAAAAAGGGGGAAAACGGGGCACAGGTATACCGGTTACGAGGGAACGAGAGGAAACCGTAACGTTGGAGCGGTACGGGTATAATATCCACGTCACGTCACTACCGCCGGCTGTCTCAATTTACGTTTATCGCGCGGTCGTACACACAAGTATGTCTCTCTCTCTCTCTCTCTCTCTCTCTCTCTCTCTCTCTCTCTCTCTCTCTCTCTCTCTCGCTCTCGCTCAGCAACAATAAAGGCCTAACGCGCCGTGAACAGTGCGCGTAATAAGGCTCGCAAGCGCACAAGCGCAATTTATCCTTCGCGCGCGCGCGCTAGCTTTTTATTTTATCTCTTTTTACCACGCCGGAGCTTTATTATTTGTTATTGCGAGCATCTACGCGCGGTGGGAAATGACCGGCGATTCATATTTTGCCGTGACGGCGGCGCCGAGGTGCAGAGGGGAGGAGAATTTAAGTCTTGAAGGCCGTATAAGCGGGCGATAAAGTTTAATTTTTTCATCCGTCGCTGACGCACGGCGATGCCGAGGATACAGAGTAGTTGGCTGTATAGATCGTTGGCAGGTCGCGGATGTGGTATTTTGAAAGATGCAAGCGTTAAATAATAACAAATGGAAGCCATTTTTTGTATTATTTATGATTTTTATGCTAATATTGTAATGGGGTATTAATCCATGCATTGTATATTAGCAGTTCTAATGATACTCGTAGCGATAAAAGAAGAATGTTCATGAAAATATCTTTATTATTGATTTTAATCTCAGAATAATCGAAAAATACATTATTTTTTCATAGAGCTCTCTTATGATTTGGTTATTATCTCACACTAATTTTATTTGTCTAAACATTTTTTGAAACAACTATAAATATTTATTGAAAACACCGTGCAGCGGAAATCCTTTCCATATCTTTCGATATTTTCGATACAGTAAGGAATCGAATAGTATTTATGTGCGCCTGATTGATATAAATATAGCATCGAAGTTGCTCGTCCAAGTAGAGAAAACGAACACATCGCCGTTTCCATAATTGATTCCAATGTTGTCGCGTGTTCATCCAGCGCTGCCGACTATTTTTCGTTTACGTGGTGTAAGATAAACTTGAATTTTTCACAGTAGTACGATGTTGATTATTTGTTCAGTCATACCTTTGACAGAATAGTGGCCAATGGTTTGTTGATGTTATTGTTATACGGCTAGCTTTTGTTAGATGGATGGAGTGATGAAAGTGGTGGTAAAAGGTTTGCAAAGAGAAGGTATCAAATTTTCACAATAGTCTGAGAATGTATCTGTAGAGGATCGATAGTTGTTTTGAATAGTTGAGTGCATAATGGATTAGGGGGTCAGAAAGAACGATGGAGAAAAATTGTTATTGTTCTGATATAAAAGAAAATCTTACTATGTGGCATTTGCGTAAAAGTTAAGAACAACTAATAGACTTTTTTTCATCATACCATTCAGCAATATTGAATATGTTTGGTAACAGAGTAACTTTAAAAAAAGGATAACGAAATATTTTAGAAATCGTGAGTAGATAAAGTGAGCGAGAATTTGATTCTGCTATAAACTAACTTTGCTCCATTTCGACTTCCGTAATGACAAATTTATTTTCGTTAAACGATTTTCACGCCCTAATTATTGGCAAAACAGGCTTTTTTTTAAAAAAAATCCTTATCGACGAAACTGAAGCTCAACCTAACGTTCCACGCATGTAAATATACCAAACCCAACTTCATTGCATTCTCACACACACATACACGCACACCATCACCTCAACCTTCCCGAACTAAATAACCCATAAACCCTTCGCGGCAGGCTTTTTCGTGAGAAGAGCGGCAACCGCAACGACGCACCCGGGCGGCCGATAAAAAAACGTAAAGCACGGTCAATCGAGCCCACCCGATAATTTTCTCCACGCGAGCGGCGTACGAAGGCCTAGCGATGATAAATTCTGCCCTAGCAATTTCCATCCTCGGAGGTTGCGCGAAGGACACGCGCAACCTACGAGATTGCGTTTATGGTGGGAGAGAAAGAGGAGGAGGAGGCCAGAGAGACGCGCAGCAGCTAACTCAACGTACGACAAGTGCCGGTCCGGTAGCCTTCGAGAGGCGTGGAGAGGCACTTCGACTTTAATCGCTGCCATAAAAAAGCTAATCGTTAAAAATACGACGCTCTGCCGAGGCCTCGTCGGACGCTCGAGCCGAGGCAAACGCGAGGATGAGGAGCCTGATGTGTGTCGAGGAGAGAGAGGGAGAGAGAGAGAAGCTGAATTTCGTTAGTTCGAAAGGTGATTTGGATGAAAGGTTGCTGGGTTAGATAGGATTTTAGGGAGTAAAGTTTTAATGAAACGATTCTCAGAATATCATTAAATACTGAATTGTAGTGCATTATAATTAATGAAGATTATTTCTCCTGGGCTTGTATTTTGAGTATTTGTACACATAAACTTCAATACCGTTAAACGTACCATAAAACTGCTTTTAATAAAATATTATATCTTTATGTTGATTCATTCAAATTTCTAGTTAATGATTTTATTAAAACAAAGTTATAACAGAATACTATGTAAAAAATGTTTTCTTATATTTAATTACCGTTGATATTCTGTAATGTAAACAACATTTTCTTAATTTTTTTACCATTTTATGTAACAGTACTTTCATTAATAAGCTTGATTTTCACGCATTAATAAATTCTTTGCAAATGTCAAATAACGTAAAAGCCATCAAACGCAACATTTAATTACAATATAAAATAAATAAAAGCGTACAGGGCATGTCATCTGCACGTGACTAAAAATGTTTCGTCGCCTACGCGTACGCGTGCAAATGCTGAATTGCAATCGCGCAATATCCATTACGTTTGACTGTTATTGCACTCGTTAAGCAGAAGCTATAGAAAATTTTTTATGCGAATAAATGGTTGCCTCTTGCGCATGATCAAATCTTGCTGATTGTTGATTAAATGCTAATTCTGCAAATTTGAAAAACACGTACTCTAATTATTTCAAAATAGAAAAAGGTAGTTCTAATAGTGCACCACACTTTTTAGGAATTAATTTTTTTAATTTTCTATAATTGATAAATATTCTTTCAAAATTGAAAATTGTATTGAATGTTGTTAAAGGATAAGATCCTATTGAGTTGAAATTTTAATAACGACAGTTTTATAAACATTATCTACACTTATTTTTATTTTGAACCCAACCCATTAGCTTTATATTTAACACTTACCCAGATTCATATATATACATTAATACCTGAGATTCAGGTAACATTCATATACGCATATATAAGTCAGCGTACCGGAGAAAATAATTTCCGCCAACGGTTCGAGGCGACATATTTTACAATTCGTTTTTATGCCCCTTCGAAAGCTCAATCGCGAAGATTGGAACAGAGCGCGAGGCGGCGCGCTCCATACGTATGTATATACATATATATACACGGGCGCGCAGATTTGCGGCTTGCCAGCGAAGTCGATAGAACGTAAATAAAATCCGCGCGGCAATTCGTTACCCCTTAAATACATAACTCCGCTCTTCGACGCGGAGGTGGGAGAGCAATTTTATTTATCGGAAGCTGCGCCCGCGCGTGTATGTGTGCATACGCGAGAAGTCGAATCAAAATGCAATCTGGACTTTTTTCTTGAGAGAATTAACGAGTCGATTTTTCTTAATTGTAACGGAGTGGGTGTGCGACTGTATGTAGCAGGGGATTATTGTGATTCATGTTTTTTGTCGGCCAAGAGATAATGGGTTTGTATAAAGATTGTGTATTTTCTGAAAGCTTATATGGAATGTAATATGTTTCGAACGTTTCCTGTACATGAGAATTGGTGCCACTATGAATAGGAAAACGGTTTATTATTCATTTTGAATTCTACTGAACGTATATTAAATGAATGTTTAATATGCACTTTACTTATAATACATCCTTACTTTAGATGTTGTGATTTAATAAAAATTTTGAAGAATTCATGCATTCCTTACATGTTCTTTTTTAATCCAGAATATGCAAGGTAAATCATTGTTTGCTGTTGGCATTCTTTTATTATTCCATTACTTAATAACACATTTTTAAATATTTCAACAAAAATCACATAAATACGTAAATCTTTTTGATTAAAATAGAACATAACTCTTCTGATATTTTCGGATATCGTCGTACTAAAATACTTTAATATGGGATACCGGCGTGTCAAATGAGAACCCCGGCCATCAAAATAGTCATAAAATACTTTACTTTTACTATTTTATTATGAAAAAGTATATAATGTGCAATAGAAACAAACTTTTATTATTATATGTATTTACTATACTTCTCTATATAAATTATTATTTTTACGTAAAAAATAGCAATAACAGTTATAGATCGTGCAATTAAATGACTTGTGTTGAAAATTCCTGAAGAATATAATCATCAACTTCATATTTATTAAAAAAAAAAAGAAGAAAATACATCCAACTCCCCCCAGCTTTATATCTCGCTCTATCCTGCAATCAAAAAACCGCACCGTTCAACGCCCTCATACACGCGGTGAAAAACGCACGGCTAGCCGTCGCCGACGCTGCCACGGGAAATAGTAATTTACACGCTTTCAATTTATAATAAACGCACGCCGCGGCGCGCCACCTGAAAAAGCCGGGCGTGCATCCCCAATAATTCGCCCTTCTCTCCGTCTCTCTCTCTTTCCATTTTCATCATCATTTTCCAAAATTCCGAGCGTGCAAAGGGGTCAAAGCACCGGTTGGGAGGGAATAATGTCCGTGCAGCGCTCTCGCTCCATCCCTAAAATATTGTTCGATTGCTTTTGTTTTCCAACAAAAGCGCTCCTGGCATATCGAATTTACATGAAAAGAGGAGCGAGCGAGAGAGGCGTATACAGTTCGTTTTCTACTTAGCCTCGGCCTCTCTCTCTCTCCCTCTCTCGCTCACTCGGACGACCCGAATCCGAAACACGCTAAAAGCGTCGATGGGAAATTGGGCTTTCGACGTTGCTGCTGCTGCTGCGTGAGTGGATTACGCCGCTGGCGCTCGTTGTGTCACTACCGGCGTCGCGCACGCGCTATATTTCATATTTTCGAATCGAAAGCCTTGCGTGTGCGCGCGTGTACTGGTATATACGAGTATATATGTGTGTATACACGCGAAAAATGCTCTCCGCTTCGTTGGCGTGCGCTGTTTTATTAAATCCCGAAACGTTGACGATTTCGTCGCTCACCAGTGACGAGAGTGAGTGAGAGAGAGATAGAGAAAGAGAGAGAGAGAGAGAGAGAGAGAGAGAGCAAGCATCGATCACGCCGCCGCGCTTGAAGGATGGATGGCATGTAGTCGTCGGTGCGGAAGGTTTGTTTATGGAGTCATGCGAGAGGATGACTATAGGGCTTTTTTGACAAGAGAGTCAGAGAGAGAGAGAGAGAGAGAGAAAGATTGACGGATAATATGTGGGATTAATTGAGATTTTTTGACTTTTTGGGGATTAGGTCCATTTGTAACTGAAGAAACGTGTGCGATGCTCATCATGTCTGCGGATTTTGATGGATCTGACTGGTGAAAGGGGTCGTGTCGCGGTGATTTGGTTCACGCGTCGGAGCTTTATTTTTTTGTGATTGTTTTTTGATCAATTTTCGTTTTGGTGTGGGAAAGTCAGATTCATTTGACAATTTATTTAGGAATGAATTGTTAAAATTGAGAATTTTTAATGGTAGACGGTGCCTTTTTCGTAATTAATTTCAGCTTTAGGTAAGTTTTAAAAATTATGAATTTCAGTTCTGAATAATGAGAAATTCTTTTGTTAAAATTATCAATTTAGAGAGGAACGAAATAGAAAATTTATGGCGTCCCGCGTAAAAATCATTTACATTGCACATATGGGGCCAATATAGCGCATATGTACAGGTGCAATATAGTAGAAA
>JAYJLV010000046.1:22599702-22611464 GCA_036873485.1 Torymus texanus
TAAGTAATTTAATTTATAAGACTGTAAGACCGATATAAAAATTCTTATCAGTGAATGGTAAATTACAGTCGACGTAATATTTGTAATTATTAAAAATTTGATATACCATATTTTTTCTAAAAACAAAATTTAATTTATGACCTTTTTGTAAACTGGTCGCACAAGTGTGTGTGTGTGTATATATATATATATATATATATATATATATATATAGTAATTTCCCAATGCAATCGTTTCCCCTTCTTCTCTCTCACTACTAAACTTGTTTCCCACTGTTTCGTATTTTCCTCGTTCACCTTTCTCTCTTCCCAAATCGAATGCCAAACTTTGGAGCCTCACGTTAACGGGAAAAATATTCCCTTGCAACGTATTATTTTCATTCGCAGCGCTACCACCCGAGTTAATTTATTTTCCGATCGAAAAGTTCGTCTCGCGCGCTCCCACGCAAATTAGTTCGGCACAGTTTCTCGCATTCCGTGTTTTTACGCGGTTGAACCACAACGCGAGTAGATATCGAATAAAGATTAGACCCCGCGAACGAGGCTTTGTTGCTTTGTGGGGGGCTGATAAGTGCGGAAAAGATAATGAGCGAGCGCGGATTCCAGTAATTTCGTACGTACATGTGGGTGTACGTATGTAGGTGGGTAGTCTGAATCAGTTTTGTGAGAGATTTTACAGATCGGGGATATGTATGTGTATATTACGAAATGAAGTATTAACGTTTCATTATTTTAAAATAATAATTAATGCTTGTTTGCAAAAGCGAGTGAAAATGTATTTATAGCTGGTTTACGTTAATATTTTTTCCTGAAATCCGTCGATATTGTTATTCATCCTTAAAATATAAAGATGTAAATGCTTGTATCATTTATTTAGAAAAATTTTTTAAGATCCTCGTTTTTCAGTAAATTATTGTACTACAAATTGTTTCCCATTTCTATTACAACTAAACTATATGAATTCACGAACGAAACATACCACTCAACCAACTCCATCCTATATTTGCATTGTTTATAGCCTCTCCTTAGTTCTTAGCACAGACATTCAAAACTTGATGAGTAATTTGTAGGGATGAACAACACCGTGCAGACGCGCTGCATGGAAATTTTGGAAATTCGAAAGCACCTTCAATTTCAGGAAAGCCACGCTCGTAATCATTACCTCAGGTGCTTTCGGAATACTGTTGCCCCCTTCTCTTACACTGTAAATACACGTACCGTCTGCTATGCGGATTCTACCTTTGATCCGCACCATATACTTTCGCGTTATTTATTCAAAAAGCTGCAACTGCCCTTCCCAAAAGAGAGTACATTTACAAAAAAAAGATAGTTGCTACGACCGACGTACTTCTTAACGCCTTTGAAATGAAATGCATAATTTAACGTCGCTTCGAGGGAAAAACGGTGTTTGACATTATAAAAATTACTCGACTCGAAACGTAGTCACAGCGCGCAAGTGCAGCCGCGAAGATAGCGTGTGTGCGCGCGCGCCTCTTTCAAAGAAACACACGGCCTCTCACAGACTCCGCGCGTCTCATTCAAACGCTGCTACTGCTGCTGCTGCTACGTCGGCTGCAGCGAGAGAGAGAGAGAGAGAGAAAGAGAGAAAAGCTATTGAAATAAGTAGGGTCGAGTGGATGGAAAGCAAAAGTGCCGGGGCTATCCGTCTCTCTTTCTTCCGGCCCATTGGTCGCCCGCCTCGCAGCCGTGCGCCCGCGCGTTCTCTCTTTCTCTCTTTCTCTTTTTATCCCCGCCACTCCCCCCTTCATGATTTAACCCTCCCGCGCGCAGGAGCTTTCCGAATGGGCGCGCTCACGAGGCAGTGAAACGCGAATGCAGAGAACGATCGCGTCATTTTTCCAGGATATACATATATACACATACGTGTGTGTGTGTGTGTGTGTATATATATATATATATATTTAAACGCAGACTCCTCTCTCTCTCTCTCTCTCTCTCTCTCTCTCTCTCTCTCTCTCTCTCTCCCTTTTTCTCTGTCTCTTCGCTGCCGAGTCTGCGAGGGTCTTGTAGTTGCTAGTTTCATTCGCAACGCTGGCTAGTATGCTGTTCGTAAGTGTATATATTCACTTGCATTCATCTGCGTGAAATACGAATGATCATATGGTTTTCAGTAAAGGTGAATTTAAGAAGTTATATAAATTGCATCAATAAATTATATAATTTAAAAAGCCTATACTTTTTTTATATTAATTTTCATTCTTTTTATAAGTTTTACAATTGAATCTCAAGTACCAGACATACTGTCGCATATTTTATTAGTGTATATTCTATATTAGTTATAATACTTTTTCTCAAATAACTTAAATTATAATAAATAAACTACTAAATAATCATAACCAATGTATTTAACCTCATTCAAATTATATTTATCAGCTCTAACCATTTTCCAGATAAAATACGTTAAAACATTCATTACAATAAGAGTTTTTCCATTTCTGTAATGTCGGATGTACAACATACCCCTGTCTGTTTGAATACAGCTTCTTGCAAAAACAAGCGCGTTCTCCTCACAATCATATAAGTTCCACGCGTACACTCTCATACCTTTACACGCGCGTCTCTGTCTCTGCTCTCCATTCTAGAGAATAGTTTTACTCTCCTACCACCTATAACGCACACATGCTCCCACCAATACACACGCACATATCGACTCGAGTGTATGTTTTCGCCAAGAGGGTATAAGCGGAGGGTGTGCCGCGGGCGAGTATGCGAGTCCTTCCCCCCATCACCAGGCCATGCTCTCTACTCCATTTGAGCGGAGCCTCTAGTGGTGTGAGTTTCTGGCGGGCGATCGGTTATGTATTCATGGGAATATACGATGAGACTCGAGTGATCGTAGCGTGTATGTGTGTATACGGGTACGTTACTGGCAAAGGGGGAAGTTCGCGCGACAAACGGGTAATTGCGACGACGCGTGAGAAGAGTCTGCGAGCAAATTATTGAAATAGAAGAGTGAGTGGGTGTTGTTTTAATGGAGAGAAAGAGAGAGAGATAGCTGCGAGTAATGATTGTTGGTTGGCGACATAGATGTTTCAAGTAATGCAAGATTGATGTGTAAGGTTAAATTTCAGTACTGCTTCTGCTAGTATTTAATTTTAGCGACGTCAATGGGAATTTACTCTAGTCCGACCGATGATGTGAATAAAGTGGGAAATTCAATAGTTATTAATTATGCAAAACTTTGTCAATCAATTCGTTATGCGCTTGTCAATAGCAGACTTCCCGTGAATGAACCTGCGTGTGTTTTATTCAGAGTAGTCATGGAATATTTACGGTGAATTCATAGATTTTCGTAATTATATTTCCACAGCCAGTGATCTATTATACAATTTAATTGTGTTCATATCGTCGAAAATGAAATAATTATAAATGTGTAATGACAAATCCAAACCATTATTAGAAAACTTTATATTTACATTTTGTACCTTTACTCTCGTTACGAATACTCCCAAGAAACCATTCAAATAAAAGATATTACGCAAAACACCTACAATGTAGACGCCACAACTGAGCATTTGACTTTTAAACTCGAAAAAAGTACGATAAATCCAAAGCTTCCAAAAGTAATCCGAGCCATCGCCAACCGCACAGCAGTAGTAGCAGCAGCAAGAATTCCAGCATCTTACACTACTATATGCACGTGTTACTTTTACGATCAGAAACGTTATATTACGTTACATCGAACTCTCGCGTTGGGTTGAAAGAGCACACGCGACGATAAAAGCGTCGGCCGGCTACTACTACCGCCTTCTTTGCAAAGTGCAATTTCCCGTAAACGTCGCGAACCTCAGTTTTGTATCGTCCAGCTCGCTGAAAATAAGAAGCCGGGAAGGTCTAGCCGATTTCGAAGCGAACTTTGCCTATAAAAGTCGCAGCGCGTAACGATCCAACACGCCGCATCGAAACAACATCCTGTCGTCGATGCGATACATATGTATCCTGCCAGGATGGAAGAAAGCTGAGTTATAAGGGTAGGCTTGGAGTTGCGTCGAGTTGTCCGGCACGGGTTGCCATGTTTCTTGCGTGCGGTGGTTCAGGGTGTGTGCACATATACATGAAGATGTATTGGGAAGGGCGTGAATGCGTGAGTGTAGTGTAGTGAATTTGATGTGAACGTTTTGCATGGTTTATTTCTTATTCCTATTTTGGTGTGGGAATACATTTTCGCGTAATCAGTCTAATAATAGTTTAGTCAATAAATAACATTAATTTATAAATTGAAAGCTTCTACTCTGAATACTGCTGTTGATACAGCTTATTGATGAAATTATAATAATAAAGTAAAATTATTGCAGTATTTTCATCGTAAAAAGGTGTATGAAAGTAAAGTGTAATGTAACCTCAATAAAAGTTCGTTTATAGTAGTGGCTTCTGTTGAAGCTCTTTCAAAAGAAAAGAGAATTACAGAGGCAAATTTTTAGAATTAAAGTTCGTAACGATATTACGTAGCAAAATCATTTAGGCGTTCATTAATTACTTTCTAGAGGATAGTTAAAACCGAGTTATTTACAACTAGATCAATACACAGTAGCCGAGCAAGAAATTAACTCCTTCGAGCCGCTAGACTGTGCACAGCAAGAAACCCGCAAACTATAATTAGGCCTGTACTTAAGAGCTTATAATAAGTATCACGTAGTTTGATAACAACTAAATATTGCCATGTACGTACTATAATAGAGGATATTATAACACATACTCTAATTCGATAGCTAAGTAGTCAATAGCTTTTAAAATAGTTGTTGTTCACATACCGCCAAACTTTCTGTGTTCCCCTACAGCTTCATATAAATCAATAAGCTATTATCAACATAATAATACCATCCCTTAATTTCCAAAACTCTCCAACCATCCCCTCCACACGGTAAATTCTCACCACCGCATTTCGCACCTCTCGTCTACCTTCAAAAACTCGCTGGATCCACTTCGTTATTATAAGCGATTAACGCGCTCCACACGCGCCAAGAAGTAGCGGCTTTCCGCGCTTGGGCGCGAAAGGGTTTGACTGGCCAGGGCAAACAAGGCTTACCGCACTGATCGCCGTAATCCTGGCCGAGCGCGTGCTACGTGCTCCCTTGGCGTTTTGCCGGACGCTTGTGAGATTATTGTCCGTATGTGCGTGACCCTTTTCTCTCTCTCTCTTGCTCTCTCTCGCTCTCTCTCTCGCTCTCTCTTGTTCTTTTATGTTTTTTTCGGCTATCCGTGACTTGGGGTGGATGGTCGCGGTGTGGTATGAGAAGTGCGAGGGTGAGACGGACGGTAATTTTTTTTCCGGACGCACGGGAGTGCGTGAGGTTACCAGATGAAAAGAGTTTCTGGCGATTATAGGGGGATTGGATGCTGATTTGTGTTTGTTGAATTGGGAAAGGATTGCGATTTGTTCGAGGATTATATTGAGTATTCAGGGCTTTTGCTTCATTTTGTGAAGCGCTATGGATCGGGAAATACAATTTATTAGTTTCTTTTTATGAATTCAGAATTTTGTGTCGGTAAGCAGCTCGTTAAGAAATATTCAATTTAAAAAATATTAGATTGTGATACATTGACTAAAAATAGAATATCCGTCTAAATTCATTCCTTGGCTATTAAAAATATTTCAAATAATATACGTTCCTTCATCATATTACTCTGTCATTTCATTGGATTTGTTAGAAAACGAAAAAATAGACATAACACAGAAGATCTGAGTACGCTTTCGGACAATAAAAAGAGCACGCGTACACGACAGCTCTAATTAGTTGATTAAAAAAGCGTCGGCCGTTAGGGGAGCTTCCGCGCAGAATTGGATGATGGACGAAAACCCTGTAGGGGCTGGTGTCGCACGCGAACACAGAGGGAGGCAGCAACCGTATTTACCCCTGTCTCCTTTGCACTCTGCATGAACAGGTTTAATGAGGAGCAGATTGGTTTTTGGCAGGGGTATAGAGAGTGTGGAGCGATACAGCCTGGCTTTACCGGAAAGACAGACTGGAATGGGTGGAAAAGGGATCAACGATTTCCCAGACACGTGGGTGCCTTTATGGAAGTTCGTGTGTTGCTATATTTTTAGTGAAAATATGTGCAGAGGTAATGCATATGTATATGTGGTGAGATAAATATTGATTAGTTAAAAAATAATGTGTTTGAATCATTACAATTGTAGTTCAATTACAAAGATTATATTAATATATTGGTATAAGGTTTCGCTAACTGGCCTCGCGCCACCTAGTGACGATTGAGGTTCACTTCTCTTGCTCACTTTAAAATTATAAAATACAATGAAATGTTATCATTTCTTTTTCAAAGAGATAAAATTTAAAATAAATAAATATATTTTCTACTATATTTGATGTTTTCACCACGTAATAAAACCACGTGTACTTGAAAACGATCTTACCCCCACTTCCGTTTACTCGACAACGTAGACACAGACAAATCCATGAAGATGGGGTGTGAAATGAAATAAGGGAGAGGGCGTAAACTGGCGGAAAGAGTAATTAAGGAATCGGTTAATTTTCGGGCCATATTTTACGCCTCTTCCAACCCTTTCCGCGATCGTCTCTCTCTCTCTCTCTCTCTCTCTCTCTCTCTCTCCCACTTTTCTCTCCGTCTCGCCGTAAACGACTAATGCGCATTCTTTCTCTCTCTCACTCTCATTCTCTCTTGCTATCCCTATGAAGTGCGAAAAGGGTTAATAAAAAAAATGCGAAAGACCGGGCCATTCCCTCACTCCTATCCGTGATTTATCTGCCAGCAAGCCGAGTCCGAGCGAGAACATGTGGCGCGCGCATTCGAGTTCTCGAGCGAATTACATAATTAATGTCTCCAAGCCGAAGGCCGAGGGAGAGAATTTGATATTTTTAATTGCTCGAGTTTTTGATTAACGCTACCCTGCGAGTCGAGTGAATTAATTAAGTAAGGGTTAACATTTAATTAATAAGGTATTATTTTTGTATTTCCAAATTAATCCTAATTTGATATAAATGTGACGACACTAAGATTATTATTATAATATTACTTCAGATACAAGGATCTTTTATTACTTTTGGAAATGAAGAACCGTTTTATCTGCCCTCGAAAGCTATTGCTGTGCACTTTTCACCGTAATAAAGGATGTAAAATTTAATTTTTCATTTCTTTGTAAGATCCCTTCACAAAGTAGGATGCCTTCGAGAACTTTTTCTTGACGTACACTGTAGTCGTAACGTAATTAAAATTTCTTCATTTTAGAAGTCAAAAGCATTAAAATTTCATTTCTTTAACAAAGCGAAGAAATAGTGTTTCAATTATACGCACAATGGCTAGAGTTTAGATGTAATTTTTAAATTGGCCTCGACTAATCCTCAAATATGAAACAGTCTGTTCATGTTTTATCGGTATTACGTGATCTTATACATATCCCCAAAAACACGGCATTGCCAAGTGTACGTGAACAAATTCTGTAATGAATAGTTTTCCAACATCTCGTATTCGATTTCAATTTCCCTCGAAATGCAGATTAACATCCTCGAGTTGCAAAATTCGCCTCGGCTCTCGAAGTCAAATATCGATTTTGAAGTACCGCAATTCAATTACAAACTTTTTACATCGCAAGCCGCCTCGCATCGACGTTATTGCGATGTAAAAGCAATTGTATCATGAAACGACCGCGCTGCTATGTAATTTTAGCAAACACTGTGCGAGTTTTACCCAGGTTATCGAGTTAAGCCAAATAAAACGAGAACATTCTGTTTGTGGGAGAAAAAAGTGTGTCAGTCCATACGCGGCTGGGCGCAATTACAGCTTCAATTTTTAACTACGCCGTAAACGGAGAAAGAAACCTCTCAATTAATTGCAGCTTATTAAACAAAGCAATATTTTAGCTCCCATCGTTTTCCTTTGAGCAATGCAAAATGAAATTTTCCCCTCATTATTTTCCCTTTTGAGCACTCTTGCAACTATACAGCTTGCCTTTGTCTCCTCTACGTCTCTCTCTTTCGCTCGCGCTCACCTGTCCGTCGGTTTATTTATGCCTCACAGCCCGGAAAAACGACCCTCTCGTCCCCGGATCGAAGCTCCGCGGGGATTATCCCTGGGATTCCCTCCTCTCCCCCATTCCCCTGGAAAAGAGGATATCCTTCGGGAGGCGGCAGGGCGTCGATGCTCCAGTTGCCGCGCGACGCGATTTCCGTAAGTCGATTTCCAAAAGCTCGAGTGCCCCGCGTCTCGCTTTCCTTTTTACAGCGGCTCGCGTGTATATTGCTAGCGCCAAGGCTTGGACTCTCTCTCTCTCTCTCTCTCTCTCACTCTCGCCTTCACCTCGCCATCCTGGATTCAAGCGGTGAAACGAGTTTTTCCAAGTTATAAGACGGTTATTGGATGGAAGGCGAATTTCCGAAGAGCGAATCGAGGAATGGTGTCGAAGGGAAAGGACGACCGTGCATATTAATTTACGAGTCTGTTTCTGTTTTGCTGATTTTTCTGTTGGCTTTTTTTTATTATCTTTTCTAGCTATTTCTTTATTCAAACGGATATGGAACAATTTGAAGAAGATAAAATATTGATAACCATTTTTGTAGTAAAAAATTATTATCTCTCAATTTTATTTTGGTGTTTATGTGTAAAACTTAAATAAGTATTTTTCTGAATGTATTTAAAACTTTAAATTTATAAACTTCGGTATACTAAAAATTTCGATACTAGTATTTTGTAAATTGAGCTGTAATCATCAGTT
The DNA here is from genome assembly GCA_036873485.1 of Torymus texanus. Taxonomy (NCBI): domain Eukaryota; kingdom Metazoa; phylum Arthropoda; class Insecta; order Hymenoptera; family Torymidae; genus Torymus; species Torymus texanus. Next base: position 22,608,412 of record JAYJLV010000046.1, read on the forward strand.
ATTTTACTGGAAAAATTTAACGACTTCTTCACTCATGTTTTCGGCTTCTATACATCTTTAATCAATGTGATTATTCTACTATTTAACATCTTCTAATTACAGCTCTTCAATTTCGAATAATGGAACGTCAGATTTAAATATTTTAAATATTATCCTTACTATTTAGGTATGGCGAAAAATATATCTATATATGTAAATGCGTACTATGAAGTCAACTTGTGATTTTGTCTGAGCTCAATTCGCGAGCTCCGCTTTATTGATTTAAAACTTTAACTATCCTTATAATTACGTTATGCGCTGCAAAGTTTGTCGCAGCTACACCACTTTCTCCTCGTCGCGCAGTCGCGAACGAAGCGTTACGAGTGAAAAAGCATTCAAGAACAGTTTCAGAACTTCAAAAATTGTTTAAATTTCCCGCTAATTGACGCTACCTTTATATTCAAAGTATTGAAACAGAAGTGCACACTCAACGGAAAAATTTTCTGGAGTCAAGCGTGCTTAATAAACTTTGTACAATTATTGTTTTTAACTTACATTACGATGCCGATGAACTTTGATTTTTCACTCACCTGCAACATAAAATATTCGTTATAATTAGTAACAATATTTTTATTTAACAAAAAGATTAGTATAATACTACTTAATATATATTCAGTATATTTTAAAATAATGTTAGAAAATGACAACAAATATATAATAATTCTATGTGGAATCAATTCTCCTCGTGTCAAATAATTATAAAATATCAAATCGTCAATGATTTGTATTGCAATATTTAACTGTCATAACCTATATGTAGAAGTTTTTACCCCGAAAAAGATCAAAGTAACACTTTTGCACGAACCACCCGAAAATCATCACGTTGATCTGCAGCAGCCTATGTTTATGCAACTCGCGTTTGATCCCTTTCGCTCTTTTATCCGTTTCTGCATCGAAAATTAAGCGAAAGTCAGCGCGCCCGCGAGTCTCTATATCCTCCCTCTTTCTCCCTCAACTGAGCTTGAATAAACGTCATTCTCAATACCCGTATAGTAAGCCTGCGTATAGCTCGCTTACAGAAAACGGAACGCACGAACAGAAGGTCGATTCAACGAAAAAACACGCGCACACAACTTGTATATATACGGCGAGTTCTCTTCGAAATAAAAGAGAAACTCTCTCTCTCTCTCTCTCTCTCTCTCTCTCTCTCTCTCTCTCTCTCTCTCTCTCTCTCTCTCTCTCTCTCTCTCTCTATCCCTCGACGGCGGCAGTGGCAGCCGCTCCTGTGAAACGGATGAACGGCTGAAATTGTTCTGACAGTCGAAAAGAGAAGAGAGGGATAACGCAGAAGAAGGAAATGGAACGCTAGAGAAGAAAAAGTCGGTGTAACTGAAAGCGAAAGAAGAAAGAAAGAGGAAAAGGGAGAGAGAGAAAGAGTCATGCGTGTGCAAATGATTCCACGGTTTTCAGGTTTTTGCTTCAGACTGCATTTTCTTCCGATTCGACGTGATTACGCTTTAAAGTTGGTGCTTGTAAGTGCAGGTTTTGTAGCTCAATTCAAAATTTCGTTCTTGATTTATCGAGCAATAAACGAACTATGTGGCACAGAAAAATAAAAATAAACATGCTATAGCTATACTAAGTACACGACTGTCAACTCGTACAATATTATACTGATTTAAATTAAAATGCAGCATCTATAAAATATTAAAACAAAATATTTTAAGAATTTCCATATCTACTACAATAATTTCTCAAATCCGAGATATTCAGTATATCTATAACCATGCATCAATAAATCCCTATTTCCTGTAAAGACAGATTTATCCATCTACATTATTTAATCCAGTTAAATAAACTCCCACCAATGAATGAATTCAATCAATCTCGAATATAACCGTGTATGAAAATAATTACTTCTGAACGAAGCTTGTGTCTCTGCGGCACGCTTGAAATATCCGAATAAAGATTTAAAAGATACATCAAATTCACCGAGTTTCCGTCTTCAGTTCATCCGCGCCTTCGACCATTTTCAAACCCTGAAAGCCAGTCCATCTTCTCTTTTCAGGTGCGGTATCCACCTGAAGGAAATATTCAATCAGTCTCTCCTGAAGATCCTTACGCGGTTGAATTCACTTGCTGTCGGAATGACGCGAAATGCGCACCGAAGATAAATTGTTTCCTCTCTTAGAATGCACTCGATAAAATACGAGTTTTTGGTAGTTTTTATTGGAATTTAAATAAGTAAATAATAAAAATAAAATATCTTCTTGAGTGATTTGCAATGTTTTTATAATTTTATACTAAATTCAGGGTGTGATAATATGTTTATACAGGTTTGGTATACATTTTGAACGTCATCTAGTAATAAGGTAATTCTACAGACAAGAATATTCTTATATTAAACAAATAGGATACCAATCATAGAATTAATCGATGCCAGGTAAATTAATTATAAGCTGGAAAAGGATAAAATATCTATTTTAATCAAAGTTTTAAGAAGCATTATATTAACATTTCATTACAAAATCAAACGTTTTCCATTTCCCTACGTTCACAGCTTGTTCCTCTATCTCGCAGATACGAATCCCGAAGAATTAGACGGATAAAAAAGCAACGCGCAATTCGCAGCCACGGCGGCTCCCTCGCCGGTAATTGGCGATACTTATTTACCCCGGCGTCGCAAATTTTCCCGATAACCTTTCCCCCCCGACCCGAAAGCCGAGCTCCCCGATATTTTTTGCACCCTCTGATCGTGCAGAGCACCCGCTTAACTTAGTAACCAAACGCAGTCCGCGAGCGTTAATCGCGCTCAAACCCCATTCCCAGCCCATCGATATTACGATCAAAGGAATACCGCGAGCGCATAGGCCACCGAACTTGAACTCGCCCGTACATGCGTTGGTTTAATCATTCGCGAACATTCCTTTCTCCGTCTCTTCGCGTCCGTGCGCGTTTGTGTGTATCTATCTTTTTGTGTGTCACTCTCTCTCTCTCTTTCTCTCTCTCTCTCTCTCTCTCTCTCTCTTCCTCTTTCCTTCTCTCTCCCTCTTTCCGTATTTATATCTCTATGA
>JAYJLV010000046.1:22611564-22621786 GCA_036873485.1 Torymus texanus
TCTCTCTCTCTCTCTCTCTCTCTCTCTCTCTCTCTCTCTCTCTCTCTCTCTCTCTCTCTCTCTCTCTCTTCCTCTTTACGTCTCTAGCCCTCTTTACGTATGTATCTCTCTATGACCGCGCCCCCTATTAATTAACGTATTTATTTATTTTGGTAGAAAAGGATAAAAGAAATAAAGTATCTGAAAGCTATACGAAGTTTACCACTGTAAAAACTAGTAGTTTTAAAGTTGAAAAATATTAAACTTGTTAATGGATTATTGTGTAATTTCGAAAGACCATATTGATTTAAGGAATGTACAACTATAAGGGCTTTTCTTAATATTTTTATACATTGTTTATGGTGTAAGAAATATTTATGAACGTCTTTTCTATTAAGCTTCTCTAGTATCATTTTTTTGCATATGCAGTTATTACATATACTTGTTTATTTTTAAAATTATTTTGTAAGTTGGTAACACAATACAATATACAATTTGATAACGATTTATCGAGTACCATATCGAAAATCCTTTTTTTCTGTTTTCTTTCGCTTGCCAAAAGAGAGAAAATGGTTGCCTCGAATTTCCATCCTGTTAAAAATTTCGATATAGCAGACCCGCACTTCTGGCTAGCTCAGAGGGAAACACCGGTATCACTTTGCATCGTTGATTTTGGGTGAACAGACGAGACTGAGGGAGCTCGGGAAATGCTTATATGTGCCTTCGGGAATTGCTGTGGTCAGTTGAGTCAATGTAAAATGGAAACGCTTGAAATGAGCGTTGTTCAGGTTACGTGAGCATAACGTTTGGTGGAATATAAGTAATTGAAATTTTGTAACATTCCAAATTAAAAATAAGTGATAAATTGTATTTATAAAGAGAAATTTTAAATAAATGATGAAAAACGTTTAAAAAATATCAACAGAAATTTTGCTTCTATCTCGTCACAGTAAACTGTTCGATAGATTAAAATTGGTCACTTTTGTTCTAACATTTAAAAAGTGAAAAATGCCCGTTCATCAGCCCTTTTTCAATGCATTTTGAACTTCAGCAAACCAAAAATCAATTTTAAAATAAAAACCTGCCCGTTTTCTATGTATTCTGAATCAGTGTAAATAATAGTGAAAAAATGGAAAATCAACATTCAAAGTCAAACATTCTGAGGCCAACGAAAGACTAAGCTATTAAAAAACTATTTGATTACAATTTTCAGTTACAGTTACATCGCCGCTATGTACACGAAATACGTTACTCCTCCTATTCCATAGCACCTCAACAGTATATCCTGCAAACCTATTCATTCTTACACGAACGCACAAGAACTTGTACTCTAAAATGAAAGAGAGTGAAATAGAGCGCGAGACACGTTACAGTATTCAGAATATTTTTCATTCTATTAAAAGGCGAAGCTTCTTTGTACACCTTTTTCGAAACACACCGGAAACTGCTTCTTTCGCGTTATTTTTTGTGCTACCCCTCCCCCTTCATACTCAGCGCAAGCTTTCATCGGCATTCCAAGCCGAATTTCCCTGGCGTTCCATGCGATCCTCCGCCTTTCTCCCTCTTCCTCTCTCTCTCTCTCTCTCTCTCTCTCTCCCAGCCTCGCCCGGCCGTGAAATAAAAGAGCTTCAGAATAGTTCTGGCGCAAAGGAGCGAATGGGGCGGAACGCTCGCGCCCGTGTGCGCGCGGCAAGAAGAGAGAACGATGTACAAGGAGGTGGAGGAGAGAGATAGAGAAAGGTAGCGAGAGATAAAGACTGAAATACTGGCCGGGAGAAAAAGTGGGAGCTGTGAGAGAGAGGAAGAGGAAAAATAAGGTAAAGTTGAGGAATGAACGATTTTGATTTGATTTATTTATGGAAGAAGTTGGCGAATCGATGGCGGTTACTGTTTATCGGTATATGAAACTGAAGTAGTAGTTTCCGATAGTTTTATTCACGTAAGGGAATCCCATTGGCAATGTTATTTCTTAGGTGTGTTATTTTATCACAATTTTATGATTAATGATAAATCATTGAAATAACTTTTAAATAGTTTACTCATGTTAGAAGGAGATTCCATACAATATTACAGATATCATAAGAAAGGTCCTCGAGTGGCAAAATATTTCGACGTAAAAACACAGATATCCACATAGTTTAACAAGTCCGCTGAAATGCCAGACCGAAAGAAGACAGACGCAAGAACGTGTAAGCGAACGCGGAAGGGCCAAGTGGCGACAAAACAGACGAATACAGCCACAGAGAGAGAGTGAGAGAGAGAGAGAGAGAGACTGAGAAGCAGAAGGTCTGTTCCGACGGCGTAATTAAAATAGTTTACAACGGCGTGCGCACGAGAAAAGCGACGAAGGTCGAGAACAAGCGAGAGAGAGAGCAAAGCAGGACTTCTCGCACCTACGATGCACATGCAAGGCACGTAAACACATCGGCCATTTCCTTTGTGGTGGATGCCAGCGGACAGATTGGAAAACATTTGTCTCGAGGTACCGGGCGATGGATGGCCAGAGCGATCGCTGCGCGTGCTTTTTTACAATTGAGGTTAGGGCTGAAGTAGGGCGAGGAAAGATCTGTTGATTGTGAGTTTTGGCGTGAGAAAAAGCGGCGTTTAATAATGATGTTGTGGAGGTGGTGTGGAAATGTTGATGAAGTCGTGAGCCATATAGTTTGGCTCACGATTATTTTAAGTGGATTCTCAGTTAATATCGATGATAAATAAAAGTAGAAAAAATCTTTAGGAATATTTCCAAATAATAAATTATATTTTCTTATAATTAACACAAAAATTTAATATTCATAATGTGTATGTGGATGCAAATAATATCAAAAGTTTAGAGATTCTATTCGTAATCTGTGACTATGAAAGTGTGTTATTAAGGGAATGCAGGTGTGTTCTTTCAGACGTGTACAAAAGATAGCTGAATTAGGTATAGGTGAATTATCAATTATGATTATTCAATTTTTTTTTATTTCCAATGTAGCAAGTAAAATTTTAAAATGGTGCGCTTAGTAAATTCTGTATTTTGATTTTTTTTTTCATTTCTTAAAACGTTCAGTCTATCTTAATCAAATGAAATTAAATTTCATTAAATCCGATTTAACGTAGTTTGGAAGTTTCACATTAATTTCTATGATATTGAATATCTACTATTCGATAATATTATAATTCCATTAACCTATTAACATTGGCCGATTGAGAATTTCAAATTCACTCATTATCCTCGTAAATATGTAAGATAATCTCATGAATTTTCGTATTATTCAGGACGTAAATAACATTTTGTACTATTCGAATTCTGATGCAATGCTAACACTAAGCAAATTGAATGAGGCTCTTTCCCAAAAAACATCACACATTAGCATCCCAATCAATTGAATTAACCGCTCGAACTGCGCTAAACTCGGGTCCTCGCTCACGACTCCTCGGGGAATGCAAAGAAGCGACAAAGAAAAGAAATCCATTAAAACAACGTTCGCTCACCCGCGCCACCTTGAAACCGGCGCACGCGCGAACTGGAAGGGAGCGAGCCAACAGCACGAGCAGCAGCAGCTGCGCCAATATATAACTGGTACGGGGTAGGGGGCTATGCAGAAAGAGAGAGAGAGAGAGAGAGAGAGAGACTCTCCTTGGGAGACTGCCAGAAGCAAGAAGAAGAGATTTCAAGCGGGAAGAAAGAGAGAGAAAGATATAGGGAAATTAAAGTGGAGAAGCTGGGGGATATCGAGGAACGATGACAGACAAATAGACGGCGCGTGAAGAGGAAGAAGGAGGAAGAGAGAGAGAGGGTGAAAAAGTAGAAGAAGAAGACGTTGGGGGTAAGACAGAGAGAGTCGACGGCGAGGGCCGATCTCCCGTTAGCAGCATATTGTAATGCGTCGGGAAGTTGGCGAATAAATCGAAGAAGCGTTGAGAGTAAAATTAGATAACAACTCCCGCTGCCGCGAACGGAGAGAGACGAAGCGGAGCAGAGGGAGAAGCTTTTCGCTCGGAACTTTTAAGGACTGTCCTCTCTCGTTCCCCTGAATCCATCTCTCTTTCTCTCTCTACCTTGCTCTCCGCATCTCTTTAGCCTCTCTCTCTTTCTCTCCTACCCACGGACCTCTTTTCCGTCGACTCTTTTTCCCTTCGACCTTTTATCTCTCTTTCACGTACGCGTATACGTACGCTCGAGCGTCTACTCTGCGCTCTGTTTTACTAACTCTTCCACTTACTCTTTTAATCGCTATAGCGTCCACGGAAGAGAGAGAGACCCTTCTTTCTCGTACACTCTGTCTCGCTAGCTTGGCTCCCTCCTTTAATCAAGTTCTTTTTGCGCAGCTACCCCTTTCGACGTGTTTCTTACCCTCCTGGCGAGCTCAGCGACCTTCTCTTGCTCTCGTTCTCTCTCCCCAGTGTATTTAAGAGCTATTAGCATTGCATTTTAGATCGAATTGTTGATCAGAATTGGATATCTTATAGGGGGGTGGATTTTCAATGGTATAGTGAATTGTAATTTATGGTTTTGTAAAATTTATTTGGTAGGTATGTGTAAAGTAAAACTTTTGTACATTTTTGATCATCAACACTTATGATCAATAGTAAAAGCTATTTAACCATTGACAATTGAGTTCTTTTGAATATTTAGTTTAAGAATCGAAAAAATCAGTTTGATATCTTCAATACGTAATGGAAAAGATTAGTTCATACCATGTGTTGAAACATAAGTTATACTATAATTTGCGTTGCCTAGATTCATCCACTTTGACTTTACAATCTCACGTTGGGTTTGTGTTCCCTCATCTCTTCGAAGCTTACATTATTAGACTCTCGCTTTTAACATTCAGCCTTTTTCAGGAGATAAATAGCACCAGGAGGGTGAGAAAAGAAGCCAGCGTGTTTCGTCGGTACTACCACCACCGCTACCGCGTCCTTTTACCTTTTTCTGCGACTCTGTAGCTCCGGCGAGATTTTTCAAGAGGGCCGCTAAAGCCCACCAGAAAATTTACACACCGAGGGATTCGTAGAGGTGAGTTACGACGAGTTCCGAGATAGATTAAATATTCGTCTTTTAGATTCAAGATATTCTAGCCTTAATCCCTTTTGCATTATTAATTTTTGTATAATTTTATTGTTTTACTCGGAGAATTTAACATTAATTTTAATATTAAATTAATGTTAAGGAGAAGTAACAAAAAAATCTAAGTGTTTTATGATTAATATCAAACATGAAAACTGAGTTTTCAGTATAAATATAAAACAACTAATTAACTTGTAATCTTTTGTAATTTATTAAAACGTAATAAACTAAAAAAACTGTAATGTAACACATTAAAATTTTGAAATTTATTTTCTAATTTCAGGAGATAAAATTGGATAACACCTGAAGATTCATCGCTTGGATAAGAAAATTGAACAAGCCATTACTAGACCGGACGGTCCTCGAATCCGCACGTACGTACCGACGTCATAAATCTTCTAAGGACGTTGCTACGTCCTCGACATCAAGGTCTTTGCCGTTCCGTTTAACGACTCTCTCACCACCCCCACGTGTCTCCTAAGCACCGCCTGTACTAACAGTTCCTAGGTCAGTTTTGTTGCTCCCTGCTCAGCAGGTTTAATGGGTGGTACGCGAACACCTCCGATTCTCAGCAGGGCGTGTTGTCGCTGTGGGCAGTTTCCATTGATTTTCGTACGACCATTCTTCTTTACCCAAAGACTTTTATGGAGTTTTATTGATTTCTTTTATATTGCCATTTGACGTTATTAGATTATTCGATTAAAACTCAATATTTTAACAGTATTCTACAAATTAAGGCCAGGGTCTGCTATTTATTATTAGCTTAAAATTGTATAAATTGGCTTTGTAACTTTATAAAATAGACTCCTTTTACCAAAATTCATGAAATCTTAGAACTAACTAATCGCTACATCATTATCTTCTCTAATCTTATCGACAATTGTTTACCAACAATGCAAACAGCCTAAACCTCCGTTGCCTCTAATGCACTTTGCTATCCACCTGGCACGCACGGTACAGCTGATAATTCCCACAACCACTTTGACTGGATGATTTCGCGGATCAGTTCTACGAGCTTCTTAAATTTAATGATCGCTCGTATCGATGCTTCGCGCATGGGCACTACAACCGCGATAAGCTCTCGAGGCTTCGTCTTCCTGATCCCTTGGGCAAATTAATGAAGTTATGATTAGTCGCGTCCGAAGCCTACCCGGGACGTGCCGGCAGTCCGATTGCCGTAAATCTACGGGCGATCACCATTATCATTATCTCGCCTGGCGACGTCCTCGCCTCGTTAACGCCTAGATTACATATCTCGGGAATCCCCGGCGACGATAAGCACCGCGATTGTCTGGGGTGTGGGGTAGCGGGGTGAGGCAACGTCTTGGGTTGTTTGTGCAGGTGAGCAGGACTGGATGCTTGAGTATATCACCAAGAGCGATTTCAGAGGCGCCAGGATGAAAAAACGATTCGGTAAATATCACTTTAATCTTAAGATTGCAGAAATCGGAATAATTTTGTGAGAGGTGTTTATGATCGCTATCTTAATATTAGCCATGTTCTTCATCAATAATGTAAATAATAATGATAACTTTAAAATATGAAATTTTGAATTAATTTACAGTTACATGTGTGGTATTTTTTATAAAATTTATTAATATTTTAATTTTTACAGTATATTTAATTTGTAGCATATTATTTTTTTCAGAATGATTTATAGCTCATTCAGTAATATATTACCCATTATCATCTATATCATGCTACTGGCGTTAGTTAAGATTTTATTTATGTCACTAAAACTATCGTAAATCATTGCAACTATCGACTTTTCCCATTGTAAAAATATTGTACTAAATGAGCATGCAAGATCAGAATATTCGGAGATATTTGTAAAAACTATTTCAAATACCGCTCCGTTAGATATCTCAAAAATTTCACTACATAGGAGAATGCTTATTGTATAAAAGAATATTTGGGTCATCATTAATCAACAATTGTAACTAACCTTACATTGACCAACCCTTTACATTTACCCATATAAAAAATGAACATAGAACGTACACCAGATTACGTAAAACCGTTTTCGACTGATTTGGGACCCGATCATCGACTACTCGGAATTCCCAACAGAAAGCACCGCGAGAGTATGTGTGAGCCCATGTCAAACACTGAGCGCGACGGCAGTATCGGCACTGACACAATGCTACAGCTACACTACGCGAGTGCACCGACACAGCATTCGTTCTGTAACAAAAGCCACGCTCCGCGGCGCATTTAGCCGAGGCATTAAAGAAGAATTGGCCGACAGCGCGCGCGCGGCTGGCCGTAACTCGATTGTCGCCGAGCCAACCGAGGTAACAAGATCAAACATGCTGAAGGGGAAGCTGGGGGGAGGTAAAGGCTCTACCCCGATAGGATTGGCAGACGTGGTAGAAGAGCCAGAGAGAGAGGAGATACAGATGGACGGTCTGGTATAGTGGAACTCGCTCGCGTGCGCACTGCTGTGGAGGAACGCGGACCCGTGGTTTTGCGGGCCACCGCAACGCGCGCGAGCGCGCGCACCAGCTATCCGTGAGAGGGAGCGAGGGAATAATCATTCGCGGCCTCGAATACATTACCCGTGCCATTTATTTTGGTGTGTTGCGCTTTTGTTTAAATGATTCACCCAGGTTGTTGAGGAGGGATGGATGTGTTTGCCACGGCTGGAAATGAACAGCGGCGGTTGAAGGTGTAGTTGGGAGATGAGCGATGGTACTGGGAATACAGAGATAGTAGGTTATTTTAGGTGGGGGTCAGCTGTCGAGTATCTTCGAGATATACAGTTGGTAGTAATTGATTTGTTTTTAAATGCCAGTGTTTTAGAGTATTTAGAATTAAAACAAATGTTTGTTATTGATACAATAATGTTTACATACACTACAATTTTTTATAAACTTACTATTCTCGTAGTTACAATATTGCAGTAATGTTGAACATTGAGCTAGAAACTTTTATATTTCACATATGAATTGATATATGTTTGACAGGTAAAATATTCTCTTCACATTATTAGGTGTAACATATTTTTTGTAAGTTCAAGCAATAGATTAATTTCTATTGACTCATCATTTTTTTATATATTTATACTAGCCTTCAGTTATCACAACCACAACTAAGAACGATGGCGCAATAACAAAATGAAATTACATTTCTCAAGTTTGAGCAAAGTTTCATTTATAGAAATAGTTGGAAACTGTAATTTTATTATGCCATAAACGATACCCGCATACTTGAACTGTAACTAATGCTCTCAACTTAAGGGTAACACACAGACATATGGAAGACCATAACTCGGCTATTTTGGCGAAATGAGCTCGCGAGGCGATAACTCTTAGATCATGAAATACTGACGATATCAGTCAATTAAGCGATATGCGCACAAGAGTCTAAACTCTCTCTCTCTCTCTCTCTCTCTCTCTCTCTCACTCTCGCGCTCTCTCTCTCTTGCTCTCTCTCCGCGGTCTTTAAATTACCGTGACCCAGAAAGTCAATCAACGATGGGACGCGCGCGGTAATCACGAACTCTCCTCTCTCTCTCTGCGTTTGTTTTCAGAAGGGTTGCAGTAGTAGATGAGAAAGAGGGAGAGAGAGAGAGAGAGAATATACATCGTTAAGCGAATACTCGAGAGCACGATCGCGCGAGTACGCGCAGCCGCAAACTGAAAACATCTTGATTTATGACTCGAGACAATCAAGCGCCGCTCATTTATATCGATACACTTCGCCGGCACAGACCAACATTTCATTGTTTCGATGGGTCCGTTTCCTCCTGTGTGTAGATTTCTCTCTTTCTTTCTCTCTCACTCTCTCCCTCTCTATCTCTCTCGCGGTATCTTTTTTTTCAACCACAGGCTCTTCGATCGGGTTTTTGTCGCTTGCTTTACGAGAAAGCCGAGGTTTCCCGAGAGATATTTCGATGCCGAGATTCTCTTTTGTGAGAACGGTTTTTGTGGCATTGATGATTGGGAGGATGATATGGTCGTTGTGGATGATTTATTAGTATTGATGGTCACGTCGGTGTAATTAGTTTTCTTATAAATGTTTGAGATGATGGTTTTGTTTTTGTTTCTGAGTGGTAATGATGACCCGTAGTTTTGGGATGAGAAAAACTTTGACTATATTTATTTATATTAAACTGTGGTTGTGAAGATTATACATAAGTACATAGAATGAAAATGAAAACAATAATAGACTTTTTTAACTTGAGCTTTGAAGTATTTAAAGATTATTTTGAATCATTATTTGAATGGAAAAGCGTAAGATTTTCATGAATCAATATCAATTAACAGTAGCTATTGACAACTCCTATACTCCAAAACGTTTAAATTTTCATTTAGACATAGACTTTGAGTATCGAACTATTAACGAAGCACCTCTAAAACCTATCAATTAATTCGATACAACCGTACAATGCAATCTTCAACCCATTCCTCGCATGCTCGAAATGACTTCCACGCCACCACCGTCCATTACCATCTCCATGCATCACATTGCAGCAGGCTAACAGCAGCAGCAGTTCGGCTCTCAAAGGATCCAACGCTCGCGCCGATTGGAATTGGCGTCTCCCGAGACGACGGCGGCGACGGCGGCTGCGGGGCGAATGAGGCCGCGCATTGAGACAAATGGCACAGGGGACGATGAATCATCGGGCGCGTCAAAGGCAGGAAGTACCCCGAGCCCATTTGCGGATGGCCGTCGTTGCTGTCTCGCGGAACTTCGCAGAGAGAGAGAGAGAGAGAGAGAGAGAGAGAGAGAGAGAGAGATATGGGACGAGCTAGAGGGTGAGAAGGAGAATGAGATAGATGTGGGAGGGAAAAAGAATATATATCTCACGTTCTCGCGTATTGGATATCGCGCGAATGTCGGCTGATGGAGGTGGGATCCAGCGAGGACTCGGAAAATTTATCGCTCGTGGAATTTAAAACTGGCTGGTTATTATACGGCGGTTGTTGCTTCGCTTTGTAAAATAAATTCTTTCTGCTATTGATGGGTGTATTGAAACGAATATATTACCTAAAATAGAAATAAAAAAAAGATATAAGTATGTGGCACATGTACTTTTCGATATTTCTTTAATTGAAATGAGATAAGCTTATGTTTCTTTCTTAATATATTACGCTGTTACAATAGATGTTTCGTCATCATAAAGGTGCTAATCTTATTTTGTAAAACAATGTAAGTATTGACATAACTGACAATTTTATATATATA
>JAYJLV010000046.1:22667140-22677672 GCA_036873485.1 Torymus texanus
AATTTTATTAATAATTCAAATTTCTCTTTTACAGATCATTTTGATGGGAGGGATTTAAAGGTGTCACCCCCCCTTAAGAATTCTTTTTTTATACCTAAAAGATTTTTTTGCATCCCTAAACAAATTTTTACAGTGTTAAACTATGATAGACCTCAAATTATAAAATGAGAGCCAAAAAATCAAAATAATTCGTTCGTCCATAATCAAGTGAAGAAGACTAGGGCTGACTTATACTTGAGTAATACTACTTTATTTTATACTCATATCCTTATAAATCCCAATATTGATGTTTTTACTATTTTATTACTTGAATTATTTTTGCTTAAGTTCTTCAAAAGACCAACGATATCGCTTGACTTCTTTCAATATTACAGTAAACAAATTTTGCGCCCAATAGAACATCACTACCTACATTATCAACCACCACTTACCTTATTTGGTGTTGTTGCCTGCTGCTGAGGCGAACAGCTGGTACTGTGAATGGTCGGCTGATTGGAGGTGGGCGGTTGCCCAATGCCCTGGTGATTCAGGTGATTCAGCTGGTTCAGCTGGGGCGGCGGCTGCTGCTGCTGCACGACTTGGCTCTGGGCGCCGGCTGCCGGCGGCTGGAGCTGCTGGTGGTGGCTCTGATGGGCCGGCACCGGGCCGTGGCCGCTCGTCTGCTGCTGGTGCGTGGCGGGAAACGAGGGCACCGTGAACGGGACAAACAGCATCGGGCCGCCGAGGATGTGCGTACCACCTCCACCCACTGCGCCCGTCTCCTCCCTACACCTGCAAACAGCAATAAGGTTGGTTAGTCTTATTCGTTATTGAGTTAGTATCAATTCTTAATATTTTCAACAGGTGAATCATTAATACAGTATTGGTCCAAGAAACAATATAGGCCACGTGACCAATAACACGATCGCTTCTATTTTAATTTTTTTTTAAATAATACACAAAGCTTTGATGATTTAGCAAGATATTTTGATCATGGCATAATTTACGTTCTGCTCGAATATTTCTCTCGTAAAGACTTTTAAAATTTTATATAATTAAACAAAAATAACTCTAAGTAAAAGTTAGATTTCACTCTTTAGTAAAAAATAACTTATTATAAGCTTCCTCTGTAATATAGATTATCTAACGAATTTTCGCAAAACCTAAAAACGTAAGAAGAGTATGAGCTCTATGCGGCAATTGAGAGCAAAAAGCATGTTCCCGGTAAAGTGGTCAGAAGGCCGTTGCAGCAAGTGGGTTAATTTCCAACTACACTTGCCGGGCGCTCGGCTCGTTTCGAAACTACTAATTACCTGCACTCCGTTCCCAGTCCTTGATGCTGGGAGTGGGCGTAGGGGGCGGCTCGGACGGAGGTGGTGGACGCCACCCTCGCTACCCTTAGCGAGATGCCGCCCCGTTGGCTGGTAAGCTGAACAGCGGTCGTGGGCTGTTGCTGATGATGGTGGTGGTGGTGGTGATGGCAGCAACAGGCCCGACAGCCGGCACCGCTCGGTGCTGAGGGTAGGACTATGGGACCGCCGGTCGGCTGAGCCGCTGCCGGCTGAGCGATAGCCTGATGGAGGATGTGACTGCTTGGGGCTGCGCGAGGCCCCGCTGTACACTGTGCTGACGACGACGAGGAAGACTGTGCGCTACCTGGGTACACGCCGAGCAGACAGCCCACGACCGTTCCGGGGCCCGAGCTGTGATGACTGACGTTCAGCTGCGCGGCTGGTGCACCGCTATTGGCCACCCCAACGACGCTGCTCTTGCTGTGAGCGCACGAGCTACACCACTGTCCTGAGTGCTGTGGTTGCTGCTGCTGCTGCTGCTGCTGCACAGGCCAACCGGCGACAACACTGCTATTCTGATCCCGTAATGTGGTGACAGACGCGGTGGGGTTGGATTGGTGGTGGTGGTGATGGTGGAGATGGTGATCCGGCGCCGGTGGCTGGGATAGGATCGTCGGGTGGGCGTTGAGGGTGCGGGCGTCGATGATTATCGGGCCCCGGACCACCGTTCTGGCCTGGGCCGTGTCCTTCAGGTCGGCGCTGTTGCGTGCGGACGGGATCTTGCCAACTTTGCCGCAGCAGCACCGGTGCAAAAAGGATGACTGAATCGTTGCCTCGCGGCGCGTTGGCCAGTTGCTCACGACTGTAGAAGAACTTGTTGAATTATATCCGCGGAAGGCTACCGCCTCTGCTGCTTCTGCCGGACCAGCGAATATCGCTTGGAATTCAACTGCTCAAGTTTCGCACAAGTGGATCTCTCGAAACTCCTTCAAGACTCTTGAGCTCTCTCTCTCGGCTTCGTAAAAGCACGAAGGGAGAATTCAGACGAAGTATAAGAGCGAGCGAGAGACGAAGAATGGGCTTTGGGAAGTGAATTCCACGGATGCAGTAGCAGCAACGTGCGTAACGCCGGGTGCGGGTACCCTTGACAGTGATGTCCCACCACGTGGTCGATTCGTGCCGGCTACGAACGGCGCGCTTGGCTGACTGGCGTTGTACGGTAGTATAGAAAATGTATATTCGTCGTTAGTTCGTAGAAACAACGACGGAACACACAACTGGGCTGCTTTGCGAAAAAAATGTCGAACGAATTGACGACTCGACGAGGCCTCTCTCTTTCTTTTCACTGCGGGCTGCACAGGTTGACGAACGACGGACGCTTCGCGAATGTCAGTGGTGGTGGCGGCGGTTCGGAGAAACGATGCACGTAGATGCTTCGATTTTTCACTTGTCACTGACAGACGAATTCACCGTATTGTATATCCTCAATGGCTGTCGGAGGAGGGGGATCAATTCGAGTCGTAGTCACGTGTTCCCTTCTCTCGCGCACACAATGCAACTTATGCCCTCTGGCCGGCTATTCGTTGTTTTGTTTACGTTGCGATGGATAGATTCTCTCACAGTCGCTGTCGACTGCAAACGACACTTTACATATACTTATACATAGATATATATATATATAATTTTCTTTCCTCGATGCAAAAAATCTCGATGCACAAGCACTCACAAACACTCTCCCCCTCGGATCCTCTTCTCTTTTTGTATTCTCTCTCTTTCGAAGATGCCCGCGCTCTCTCTCTCTCTCTTGTACTTCTGAATCCCTAATCACGCGAACACGATCGTCAAAAAATCATGGCTGCGGCAACAACTATATAGAGATACACATAAACACACGCGCGCGCGCGTATATACGTCCCGGCAAGACAGTTACCCTCCGCGAGCGACAATCGTCCGCTGATACTATTCAAAAGAACGGCCTGTTCGTGAGGATGATGTGCACCGTCGTGCCAGCAGCCAACCTCATCGCGACAACAACTCTCTTACTCTCTGACGATGTCGACGATGACGACGATGATGACACTCGGATCGAATCGCGAAAGGAGAAAACGACCACGGCGACTTACTTGCGTACGTACCAATAGGTGTCGGCGCGTGCAAAAAAGATATACAGGGAGTAATGAGAGAGTAAGAGAGAAAGAGAGAAGAACAGAGAGAGCGCGAGCTTGCAAAGCCAACCCGTGATGTCGGAAGGTCGCTCGGCGACTGACTAGTACTTCCGCTGTTGTGCGTTTCGCGGAGAGCGAGAGAGCGGCAACGCGCAAGCGAACGAGCGAGAAAGAGCAGGAGGGGATGGCTGCTGCTGCTGCTGTCTCTGCCTCTGCTGCTGCTGCTGCCTGTTGGGTTGTTGTGTGTAGGGGCGGCGAGGGGGTTGGCGGTTGTCGACGCGCGCGCGGGAAACCAGCGCCGTCTCTGTGCGTGCGCGCGCCGGCGAGCCGGCGAGCCGAGCCGGCCTTTCTTCACGTGGCCTCAGTTGGCATGTACCCTCGCGAATACGACGACGACGACGAGCCCTTGATCGAGAACATTATATTGGCGCTGTTGTGTCCCGTGCGTGATGGAAGGATCGGGGCTTTTTTATTCGAACGCCATGGGAAATTACCGGTTCCGTGTTTCATTTCCTTCTATTTCTTTTTTTTTAATCGGTTTTGGTATTTTACTTCTATGTTATACGATTTATTCTACTTTTTTTTTAAGGGTTTCAGAGTTTTCTTGAATTACTGTGCAATAATTGAAGTAAATATTGCATATTTAAACAATTATGTAAACAAATTATAACAATTTATCTAGTGTTAATATTAAATAGATAATTAGAAACCTTATACGTGAATTTATTTATTGATGTTTAATTAATAAATATTGATGGATATTGAATAATATTTCTGTAATAATTATAATGTAACGATGGAAAATAGTACTTTTAATTTAATACCTGTAACTTCTCACATTTTCAAACGCAAAGTTTCGAGATACAAGTTGATATTTCTATATCGTAAAATCAATACCTTGCACCATTGTTAAATTTACCTACTTTGATACATGACCGCACCAATTAAAATAATTAAGCTTATTTGATACTGGAATATTTCAAACAAATATAAATATTACCTATCTAAAATAATTTTTTCTTATAATATATATTGCTCTAATCAATAGCGCAAGCTGCTGTATTTCCTAGCCAGCCATTTTATGCGTCGTATTTAAAATTCTTTTTCCACATTTCATATATTAATTATGTTTTTTATTCCAAACATTATTTCTGTATAAAAATCATAAACAATCATAAATGATATTTATCGTTCATCAACACCTGAAATCACCATAAACACGCGTCCCTATCGACTAACGCTAACCCCACGTATGCCATTCCTTTTTTCATAAAACACAAACGAGCGAGATAAAAGCCTCGAACGAGAGACAGAGCACGTCGAGAGAGTAAGAGACAGAGACAGAGAGAGCGCGACAGAGAACCAGCCAGAGATGAAGAGAGGGAGAGAGAGAGGGAGGTCAGCGATTAACTTGTCAATCGAATCAGCCGGCCATTGTCGCTTGGACCGCCGGAGGCTTGCGGTCGCGTAGCGGGCGCATTCGACGTCAGACACACCACCGCGACGCGCAAAATTTTCCTCACCCGTAGTACACTGTATCATACATACATATACATATATATTCCGATAAAATTGTCCACTGCGATTCCTGGATTTTGCACTCTCGTGTATCACTCAATTTAAGGTGTTGGACAATAATCGAGCTTCCTGCGTGGTGTATATGTAGCACACTTTCGAGGCACACGAAGAAGAGTCACCAGAAGAGAGACAGATAGACAGAGCGAGAGAGTCGAAGGACAATGACGACGACGACAACGACGACGACGACTATGCGATCGCCGCTGCTGTGCACACGAAACTCACGCGCGATAATATCAAACTCCCGCGCGCGCTCTCGCCAAGTCTCTGTGTACAAACGCACGTGTGTGTTTATCCAGTGCAACCGGCCGATACAACTCCGGGGGTGGGAGTAGAGAGAGAGAGAGAGAGAGACAGTGTGATGGAGATAGGTAGGCAGGAAGAGCGGGATAGAGAGAGAGGGATGATTCTCCGACCAGGCGAGAGAACAGAAACAGAGACGGAGATGGACAGACAAAGATAGAACGAAGGTGGTGAAACGCAGAAGGGATCGAGAGAGAGAAAAAGGGGGGAAACACTGGCACGGCAGGACGTGTGTGGTGCGTCTAGTGGCCTAGTGCGTCTACGAACTAGAGCGCGCGCGCGCCGACGACGACGACGTCGACAACGACGGGGTGTGTAGGTGGCACGACGGAGGCAAGAGCGAGAGAGACAGAGAGAAAGAGAGCGTGTATCGCAATGTATCGCGGCGCTGCCGGCGGCAGCAGCAGCAGCAGCAGCAGCGACGGCGGAGGGGTTCGTTCTCTCTCTCTCCCTCTCTGGTGGGGGGAGTGGCGCCCGAACGGGGGGCTTGTTCGTTCATTCGTTCGCCCCCCTCGCCGGAGGTAGAGGGTAGCGCGTGCGCCCGCTGCTGCTGCTGCGCTGCAGGGATAGGGAGAGGAGAGAGAGGAGAGTGATACAGCGGGTGGGAGAGGGCGCGCACGATACAGACAGTTAAGGCCGGACTACACTACCAGAGAGCTTTTTTTCCGACAAAGCGTAGAAGGGTTCGTCTATGAATTTTCAGTGACGACGAGGAGTACTGAGCTTTTTGTCGTTGCACCCAAGGTGAAGAGGAAGGGAGAGAGAGAAGTTGGCGAGAGGATAGTTTTGTGCGAGGAGCGTTCGTGATGGATGATTCTTTTATCGGTTCGGAGAAGTTGGGGTATTTTTTGCGGTTCATGTGATAAAGTTCAGCGGCGGTGATGTGATGTCGCGATGAGGTTCGAAGAATTTACCGCGCGTAATTGAAAATGTGTATGAAGAAACAAAGTTTGCTTGTAAGGAAAACTATGAAATGTACATATAATTATTTTGGCATTAACCAACTAAAAATTAAAAATAATAATAAAATCATGTGCTACTTAAGATATTGATGTCGTGAAAATTGAGATTAGTCAGACATGAATATCAATTTCATTCGAATAAACCTTTTATTTATCTTCGCAATAAAATATTGTTCACATATCTCTACGATTTTTCTTATCAGTATTTAAGCCGTTTTAGTATACTATTGGGTGAGATATCATAAGTAACACGATAACAATGTCACTGCATCGTATAATGTTTAACGGATTAGACATTACTTGTTTTGATAAAAAACAGAATTAACTTCTCTAATTATCCACCATTGCACTTATTAATATTACTACTTTATCACGTATAATTTATCCAATCATAAATTCATATTATAATCAAGTTGTATTATAAATACTAATATGGAAAATTATTTTTTTTTTAACTTTTAAGTTTGGTTTTAGTTTTTCAATTTTAAAACGTCATTCTATATTTTTAAGAAAATGTCGTTTAAAAAATTTATTATTCTCCGGTCAATCAGCCTTAACTTCAAAAACTGGTATTTAACCCAAAGTTGGTAAAATTCTTCGTATATTTAAAAATAAGAGACGGAGGAAATTTAGCGCTCATTTTGAATATTAACTCTTCATTTTTACGCCAAACAGTGAGCAGATTGTAGAATCATAGTAAACTTATTTTAGGCTAAATTCGAATGGAATCAGTCATAATAGTAACCCAGTAGTAACAACTACGTAAGATCAGACAATTTATCAACAAAAAGGTACCTTCGCCTTTCGTATTCTTAACGTTTATAGCAAAAATTGTTCTACTTTACACTTTAACCTCTTTTACGAAATATTACTATAAAAATGTATAAGACACTGCAATTACCCGAGGCACCTCCGATAACATCAAACCCAAAGTATCCGTTTAATCAAACTTTAAAAACTTTCAAGCATCGCAGTGTGGTCTACCCTTAAAACAGAGACAGTGTGCACCCACATAGACGACAGCCCATAGAGAAAGAGCGTGCGAGAGGATCGGGAGTCAGGGGTGCGAGTTCTCTGTCTCCCCTCTCTGCCCGTCTCTCTCCCTCTCTCCTGTAAGGGAGAACACGTCAAGCTCTGAAACAGTGCCGCACGGCGGTGCACAGTGAAAGAGCCAGTCAAAGTCTCTCTGTGTGCGTACACGAGAGGGTTACTACACCGCCTGTATTTCGAGCCGACTGCTGCCGCGACGGGAGAGAAAGAGCGAGCGAGAGAGGAACGAGAGAAGCCTGTTAACGCTGCTGCCGGTGCCTGCGCGCGAAGGACCCTTCAGGAAATTTTGGGAAAACCCCCGCGCACCTGCGAGAGGGATAAAGAGCCAGATAAAGCGTATATATATATATATATATATGTGTATATGCGCGAGAGGGTTTCACCGGCGCGAAAATTCTCCCTCTCGCGAGTATATAACTTACCGCGTGTATTATCGGGGTAGTTCTTGCGCGCATAATTTCGCGCGGCGTGAGTGACGAGGACGAGGACGATGACGACGACGATGAGCCTCTTCACTGCGTGCGGCTGCTGCCGTCGGTGTATGCATGTGTATTAGCGTAAACGTGCGCACGGCATCGTTACGCCGAGCCGATAAATTGTGGATTAAATTATCCGGCCGCGTAATGAAGGGCTCCTCCTGCCATCCCGAGCGTTTTTTTTTTTTTTTTTCCTTCGCGATGCGTACGGAGATGAGGCGGGAATGCCAACGGTGCGGCGCCCGCGTGTGCGGGGATGCGTTGGAATTTTACGCAACGCGTCCTTTGATGACAGAGTTTAAATACCGAGCTGATGATGGTATGCAGCGAACGGTGGATAATTTTTTTTAAATAAAATCCCGCTTTCGGGAGAATTAATTTATGAATTCATGAATATTTAGAATAGCCGCAGGTTCGCAGCCGTTCTTTGCACGTTGGCGTTGATAACGAAGATTATTTCTTGTTATTTGTATTCTCTCGTGGTATTAATATACTTTAATTTGAGACTCTTAATTGCATTAAATAAGCTTTTTGTTGCAGTAATTAACATACAGTTTGAGAAAACTTTGATTCTTCATTTGCACGAATAAAAGAAAATATCAGTTTATGGTTAAATTGAAATTTTTAATGGATTTGATCGGCTCTGATATTTCGACGAAAATGTCACTGTCTATGTAATAAGAAACTTTAGAAACTAAATATTTTTAATTATTTGTAAAATATTATTATCGGGCCACCCAACATAATTTTATCCCTAAGGTAAAGGGAATTTTATTTCCCACCCTCATTTACTACGGATGGTGGAATTTCTCTTTAAAATTGGCTACGATAACACTATTTTAATATTATCACCGAACAATATTTCTGTAGCTAAATACCTTAGACGATTTTTTAGGAATGTCTGATAAAATGTTGATTTATTCACTTATTTTATATTTTATATTTCAATCTTTGTTTTTCTAACGTTTTTACCATTCGTTTTTAAATCAATTTCATTTATCTTTTATATTCTGATAAACTTTTAAGATAAGTAGTACCGTTGCTGTTAAACGACCATCTGGATTTCTCTATGTAGTAATCTTTCGTTCGCTTTTTATTTAAATACGGTTTTACAAATCTAGTAAATACCCTCTCAGTCAAAGCACTATAAGAAGCTTATACTAATAGATATTACCGAATATTACCGAACAATTTGTTAAACAATACCATTCAACTAAAAAAAGGGACAAAAAAAACATTAATATTCACTTCACACGAGAACGAAACACAACGTCGTCCACTCGTGCGCAATTCAGAACCCGCGCATATATACATATATATAGATCGCGAGCCTTTCGGGCGCGATCGACCATGGCCTCGAATATAATATTTTCGGTACGCCGACCTAATGACTGACGTTCCGAGTCCGTAATGCGGGCATCCGGCGCTCGAGAGCTGTGTGCATGTGCAACACACGTTGTACGCTCCCCTTCCACTCGCCATTACCATTCGTAATGCGCGCGCGGGCTGGCGCAGTGACCACCAGCAGCGTCGAAGCGTCGGCCATTGCCGCTCTATTCGGTTGTTGAACTGAATGTTAACATTAATGCAGGCGCATCAACGTTTACAGGACCGCAGAGTAAACGTCTCGTCAAAAGCCAGGGGAAAAAATATATATGCCGAATGCAATATGACGGGATGGCGCAATTTTGCGGACTTCTAGCTTGGCTGCTACGAGAATGGTTTAAACAGATAAAATTCAATTAGGAAATAAAATGTGAATAGCTGTAAAAGGGATGATGGGCTTTTATTCGAGTATCGGACGGTAGCAATATTTTGGGTATTTTTCTTTTTTTTCACTATAATTTGGAATTTTCATTTATTATGTTGGTGGTTTTTTATTTTACAGTTATTTTCGAGCGTAACCCACTTGTTCATGTATTAAGAAACGCTAAAGATTAGAATGAAGAAAAATGCCTCACTTGTCTATACATAAAATATTTTTAACTAAAAATATATCAAACGTTTTAAACGAAATCAACTCTTGTATAAATAAATAAATAATCTTTCTAAGCAAAAATATTTTCGAATAAATTCAATTCAATTTTTTTTTAGATTCAAAAGTGGTGCTCTATATCCCCGCGTTATATCAACAAACAATCCTCCAATCCATTCAAAATTCCCTCTGCAATCGTGCATCTCGACAGTTTCGAAAAAAAGCGTCAGTGCGTTCAAAAATGCGAACGCGATGAAAAATCCTCGACTCGCAGATTCCTATCGCACGTGCACCTACACTCTCGCTTAGATGAGCAAACGAGAGAGAGGAAGAGAGAGAGAGAGCGTGTGGGAGGTAAAAAAAATAAATTTCCAACGAAGCTCGCCCTTTCTCTAGCGAAAATACGAGGCAGGCGCCTCGGCCATATGGGCGACGGACGCGGGCAGTAGTTCATCTTGCCTCGCCCCCTCTCGTCGCGTGCGCGCTTTCGAGTCGAATTTTTGACGGTTCGCCGAGTGACAATAACGCGACGGCTCGTTGTTTATTACTCTCGATAAAGCTCGGCTGGCCTGCCCGGCTACGAAAAAGAGCGAGCGACTTTATGAATTGGAAAGGAGGAAGTCCCCATTGTTTTATCCATTGAAAACTCGGTATTTATCGCCGAGCATTCTCTACTTCGCTCCCTCTCTCTCTCTCTCTCTCTCTCTCTCTCTCTCTCTCTCTCTCTCTCTCTCTCTCTCTCTCTCTCTCTC
>JAYJLV010000046.1:22698574-22717996 GCA_036873485.1 Torymus texanus
ACACACACACACACACACACACACACACACACACACACACACACACACACACACACACACACACACACACATATACCTATACGAATGCTTGCAATTCCAACCTCCTTCAGCCGAAAATTAATGCGCGCGCGAAACATAACTCGACGTTCCGTCTCGGCGAAATTCAGCCCCATCGAGGTTCCCTCCTCCCTCGCACTCCTCAAGTCCACTTCTCCCGCGGCGTTTATTGGCTGGCTTCGTCGTCCTCGCCCGTCATCTCGAGAGCAATTACCGACTCTCTCTCTCTCTCTCTCCGCTCCCGCGCAATTGTATAATATTCTCGGGTTCCCCCGGAAAGTCACAGCAGCGACGGCGCCACTTATAAAAACACAATGCGATAATGAAGCGGCGGCCGTCGTCGTCGCCGCGCAATTAACCCCGTGCAAAAGTCGTCGATAGCCTCTTCTACACCGAAAACTTTACGCTTTACGACAAAAAAAAAGAGAGTTAAAGAAGAATAGAGAGAAAAGAAAAAAGGGTTTTTTTCCCGAAAGTAAAAGTATCCCCTGCGACATATTCATTCTCAAACATACACACACACACACATACATCACGCACGTGTACGCCTCATTTGCATAAAGAGCTCAATAAGAAGCGCTCGCGGGCTGGCGGGTGGCAAGAGCTCGGCAATTATTTGCACAGCACCGCGTGTTTGCGCCCTCTCCTGTAGACATACATACACACGCGCGCGCGGGCACGTGTTAAGTCGTCCTCGCAGCCTTTGAATTTCATTTCCGGTGTTGCAACTCGCCCAATCCAAATGCGCACTTGATTTTAGTAATTAGTGTTGGACGCGCCAATGCCGCGTCGTGTTTGTTTTTCACTTTAAGCCGCGACTGGATTAGGCGGCGACGACGACGAGGAGACGCGCGCGTGGTGCGCTTGGGTTCGTTCGTGGCTGAGGGTTGACTGGTAAGTGAGTTAGTCGTCGTGGGTGTATTGGGATTTTCAGGAGTTATTGTAGTTGGGAAAACTTTTTCTGTTATTGTTTTAATATAGAAACATATGTTGATATTTATTGTATAGTTACGATGTATCGTTACACGCGTAAATGAATTTTCTTAAAAATGCATTTTTAAATAATAAGTTTAATGAAACTTAGCAGAAAAAATATATTATATATATATATATATATATATATATCAGTATTGTAATTACTTTTTTAAACGAATTAAAGTTGTTTGTTTAGCGTAAATCTATTTTCGGCCTATAATAATCATTTTCTATTGTCACTAAATACGAAAATAAATATCATTAGGTAATGGGCAATCTGCAACAAATAACAATTTAGAAATTAATTGACTAGCTAGTATTGTTACTAAATCATAGATTATTAATCAATCGCTCATTTCAGAATAATTTGGACTTAATCCAAATTATACGGTAATTAAACGTAAATTATTGTCTAATGCACTTAAGCAAACCATAACAAATTACTGTAATTCATTCCAAATTATTAATAAGTTAACTATATTTTATGGGTTACAATAAAATGTAAGGTTCGCCAAATTCTATTTCATTTAAAATTGAAAATAAATACTTGAATTGTTCTTTGAGCTTAAAACATTTGTGATTCTTGTCCACACAAAACCTTTACAAATTAGAATAAGACTTTAATAAAACAAGTTATCTACTGTCACGGGCTCAGCTGCTCGACCGTACATCCGAGCCCTGGCGCGTCAGCATAAAAATAAGAATAAGATGCGCGCGAGGCCTTCGAGTAAGCCTCGCGACATTAGCTTCGTTGGTAGAGTGCCGGATTAGAATCCTCGGGTCCGTGTGTTCGAATCCCGGTTGTCATATATTTTTTACGCGACTTATTCATTTCATTCACTCGCCTTCCATCTCTTACGCTACTTTATCAGTACTATACAAAGCGGGTTACAAATTTATATAAATTTTTCTAATTCAAAAGATACTATTCTTTTAGTACGCGTTTGTTAATTCATTTTGAATTATAGAAATTAGTTTTATCATTCTTATGGTGTATTATATTATGTTTAAATAATTTAGAAAGTTTACGATAGTTACTCTACCTTTCAATTTCTTAACAGTATTAAAATGAATCTGTAAAACAGTAGAAGATGTGTCAGTCGAGGAGTAAGTTGGCCGATCCATTAATTTCAGATATTAAAAGAAAATTAATTACTGACACTGTAACTTGAGTTTGAGTGATGGACGATGAAAAAACAAAAGGCTGCCAGAGAAATAAGTTACACTATATAGTGATATATACAAATGAATAATCACAAAAAGAAAGTAAAAATTGCAGCAGAAATACCTAAAATAATCACTTACCCTATTACACACAAAAGCCTGCATACTCTTCTATCGATACCAAATAGACTAAACCATTTAATTACGACTATCATACCAACCTTCGCTTCTCATTCACCTATAAAAGGCGTGTGTCCTCTTAAAGTCTAATCAGAAACCACTATACCTCCGTCGAGCCAATGAAAACGTCGCCCTAATCCTGAGCAATCAATGATCCCGGTAGCAACGCGCGATGGCAGCCGCCGTCTGCGAGTGACTGTCTCCCTTGGAATTACCGAGCCCCTTCTGCAAGACGGACGTGTGCATAATATATAGGACTCACTCCTATTCAAGTCCATCTAATCTCAGGCCGGGGGAATCCCCTATTCGCCTACGCACGATGTAAATTGAGAGGTTTCCACTGAGAATAAGATCCGAGAGTGCCGCTGCCGATGCCGGAGAAAATTAGGATCGATTCGGGAATCGGGCGCTCCTCGCACATCCATCTTGCACCGAGAGAGAAAGAGAGAGAGAGAGAGAGAGAGAGAAAGAGAGACAGAGGAGTTCTCCCCGGGAGAGACGCAGCGATTGATTCCTCGTGGTTTACTTTCGAGGTTTTTTCGGGGAGAAGAGTCGGGAGTTTCGTGCGGAGTCTAATTAAAATTAAGAGTAATGCTTGGCTCTGGAGAGACAATGATCTCTGCGGTGGGATTGCAGAGATAATGGGTTTAAATAGAGTGGGTAACGTTGCGTATGTATTTTCCCGTTTGTTTATTTATTATTTTTGTGTAATTATTATTGAATACAAAAGGAAAATAGATTAACAGTATAACAATCTTCTATGTTCGTTCAGAGTAATATTTTGTAAAAGTCTTCGTTACGTTTAAAATCAACTAAAATATTCTTATTTTCATGATAAATTTTTCAATAAAGGTATATTATTAGATCTTCACTTGTGCCATCACATTTATTAATAAGGTTCATAATATTATTTTTCAGCATGAAAACAAAGCCTATATAGCTTACCCTTTTAATATAAATGGTTCATATGGCTGACTATTCGCTTATTAATCTCTAACAATATACATGCCCCTATAATGAAAACAACCTTTCTCTCAAAGAAGCACAAAGGCATCAAACAAAATTGATACATCTCCAATAATTCCTTGAAAGGTGAGCATGGCCAGTAGTAGCAGCAGCAGCAGCACAGTCTCGCCCTTTGAAATCCGTAAATCAAGAAAATTCCTCGATTGATTACTTTTTCATTCCCCGACGTTTTATATCGCCCCAGGGGGGAGGGAGAGCAAACGAACAACGCGTGCGTGGCGCAGAAATTAAGGGAGCTGGTGCGGGGCGCAGCCGGCAGTCGGAAAAAGCTCGCGGAGAACAAGAGGCGGCCGAACAAAAAGAATCAGAATGCAATTGGCGTGAGCTTAGAGAGAAAGAGAGAGAGAGAGAGGAGGGAGCTTCCCTCCGGTTAAACGCCGCTGTGCCTCGGAAAAGGCTGTATATATACAGACGCGCGCGAGCGAAAGAGATACTGGGTAGAGAGAAGAGAGAAAGGAAGAGGAAGAAAGGGGGGGGGGGAGAAAGGAAGGCGAGATTTTTATGATTAATGATGGAAAAGAGAAGGATTTAGGTTTATCTGGGGGTAAAGTGTAAAAATTTGTCGTTCGAGAATGGTTTCAATTTTCAGCAGCAAGTAGCTTTTGAACTATTTTTAATAGATTGTTTTGAAATTGTAAAAGAATTTATATAAGCATTTCCCGAAGTTTGAAAAGTTTATTAACGTATGATTGCATGAGATCAATATTACTTTTGCACTGGTCAATTTTGATGCTGGTAAACTTTACTACACTTCAAACCAAAATATAAGAAACTTTTCATAACAAACTAATGTACTTTACTTTTATACCACTAAAAATAATAATAAAATAATAGGAGCTGTTGTCTAAAATTTACGATAACGTTATCACATTTAAAGTATTTTTAACGAATGCTAGGTTGCGCAAAACGCAGATCACCTTACAGTGACAAACGCGAGTTAGAAGGAGATGTGTATGAGCAACTGTGCCCATTATTAAATTTCATGTTGATAAAATTGATTATTCTTCTTAGTAACAAGGAAATTCATCGAAAAATCAATAACATTTACCACTTCGACACACGGCGAAACCAGCCCATCAGAGAGCAACCTGCTCAATTAGGAAAAAATTAAAGGAAACCCGTGCGGCATTGTTCCCCCGTGACAGCGAGTAAACGGGGAAGAAAACAGAGGCGGCGGCATCGCAGAGGTGTCGGGGACGATCGGGGAATCGCGCGCCCATCCGCCCTCTCTCATCCCTGCCATTCTTCTTCGCCGACTCCCTCAGCCTTTCTCCCTTCGACTGCTATTCTTCCGCCTTGGCTGCCGGTAATCGATCAATTGAAAATCGCTCGAACGACAATCGATTTCGAATCAATTGGAGAGACGCACCCTGCGCCAGTCCGCTGTAAAACTAACTGGATACGTATTCTTTTCTCTCTCTCTCTCTCTCTCTTTCTCTCTTCTTTTCGCATCGGAAGCTCCTCTCCCTTCTTTCCCCATCCTCTCGGTCGATCGCTTGGGCTCGCGTCGTCTTTTGTTTTCCATCGGGCGCGCACTGAATTTTGGTCACAGTTCATTCGATCCTCTTTTATTTAATTTCGAAGGGGGAACTATACGAAGGAAAGATGCCGCGTATTTCTTAATCTTTGGTGCGGGATGAGGGAGCGTGTTTTTTGTAAGTATCAAGGTCGCTCGAGGATGGTTAAGCGGTTTGATGTTTTCGATGATTGGGTAATTATTGCCGAGGTAAATTGATTTTCGATTATCGAAGTTTGGTTGAGGAATTTGTTGTTAATTCATAGATCTTTGTGTTATGAATTATTAATTGGATGTATTTTTATGTGATCTTTATTTCAATTTAAAAAAGTACATTGATTTACTAATAAAATATATTAATAAATATTTCTGTCAAAGACAATAACTTTACATAATTATGAAGTTCCATCATAGTGAACACTATTGAGCTTAATTAATACTATTGAGCTTAATTAATACTACAAATTTATAAATTAACAAAGACGAGATTAAATATTTAACATTACATATAATTAATGAATTAAGTAATCCTCTACTTATAGTAATTATAATGTCAGCTAAAATTATCAAAGAGATATTCACACTGTTATTCTAAAAAATTAAAAACAGTCTGTTTACCATTTATTAATATCTTTATACAACTCGATAAAGAATAATTATCTCATTCCATAACAGTGTCGATTATAATACAAATGCTCTCGCTCAAAGTAAAAACGACGCGACCCTACGTACACGCGCCAGCTGCATCGGCTGTCCAATATAATTTTATCCTCGGTACAAACATTGTATTACCTATAAATGCAATTAATATTCAAAGTATATTTGCGCAAAAATACACAAACACACAACGAATACATTGAAATTGTTTGCGCGCGGGGGACAATAGACACAGAGCGAGAACGCATGCGCGTTCGCGTATACACAACACACATACTCTCTCTCTCTCACCCTCTCTCTCGCTCTCTCTCTCTCTCTCTCTCTCTCTCTCGCTCTCTCTCTCTCTCTCTCTCTCTCTCTCTCTCTCTCTCTCTCTCTCTCTCTCTCTCTCTCTCTCTCTCTCTTTCTACGAAGTGAAACTGACATTTAAATGTATATATCCCGGACTAACGCGTTGTAGAATCGAACGCTAGGGATTCATAATTTGCAGGTGACGTGTTTAAAAATCAAGCTGAAACAAAAAGGCGAAGAGAGAACGAGCGAGCGCCAGGCGCTTGGATAATTTAAATTGAATGAATTGAGGCGGACCCGATCGCCGGAGGCTCAAAGTACGCGAGCGCGGCCGATACACGTGAGGAATATAATATTTTTTTAAAATTAACGTTCAATGTATTTTGCGCGTATTTAACGCGCTCGCGCCGCGTCGTTATATCCGATAAGAATTAGCGCTCGTTTGCGTAAATACACGCGGGGTTGTATAATTTTATAGAGCGCTGGTTATAATCGAGCTTTTAAATTAAACTTTTTTTAATTGATATTGGATTCGTAGAGTTTTAAAGTTTCGAAGGTAGAATATACCTTGCCAAGTGCGCCGGGGTTTCCAGCGATCGTTTGTCCTCATGGTACTGATTATCTCTCAAATTTAAATATTTGTTTAAATTATTGAATTGGATGTTTGTGTTTACTTGTTCTATTTGTATTTAATATCAAAACGTTTGGTGTTACATATCTCAGTATGAAAATTGTCATTATTGTTAATATTCATGCAACATGTCCTGAAATATATATTGTGTTAAAGCATAAATACTCCCAGAATAAATCATTTACATTTTTACATTCGCGATATTCTTATAAAACTTATTTACAAATGATATCTTCTTTATAGATCAAATTAATCTCGCTTCCAATCCACGCCACTTATTACAAACTAATCTTTTAGAAAACTGCTTATTCTTACTCTACACACCAATCATTTCACGATCCGGTTATTTAATTAGAACGCTTCTCTGACACATCAAGCAAATTGTTTTGCTAACAGAAAACTCCTACTGCACTCCGAAAGAAGCGCTCCGCGATCGTTTTATCACCAAATACACAACGCGTCTCTTATTACTTTCCTCGCGCGAAAACAATAACAAGCGACGCACCTTTACCAAAAAAAAAGAAAGAGCCTACATCGCGAACGAAAGCGAACCTCCTACGCGCTCCCAAGAAAAAGACGCGTTCGCTTCTCTTTCTCTTTTCTATCCATCCCACGCGTGTGAGTTTACAAGATGAAATTGAATTTCGCGAAATACGTGCTCCCGCCTGCCAGCTCGGAAAAATCATCCCCAGTTTAGAGGAGGCAAGAGTGAGAGAGAGAGAGAGAGAGAGAGAGAGAGAGAGAGAGAGAGAGAGGAAGAAAGAAAGGGATCGATCCGCTCGCCGCGGTGTAGTGGGGGAAAGTTAATGAAACGCACGTCTGATGAATAGGCCAACTAATTGTATCTGAGAGGAATTAATAAAAACGCCGGGGCGCACGAAACCCGACGATTCTCTCTCGATCATTTGTTTTATTTTCCGCCGTGCAGCTCTTTCTCTCAACTCTCGTGAGCGAACTGCCCTCGTCACTCGGCTCGGACGGTATAACCCTTCTGACGCTCGCTCTTTTTCGCGTTTCTTCGCGAAGGGTGCGGATGGATCCTTTTTTGTCGGATACGGCTGGAGGCTTATCTCTTTCTAAAACAAGTCTTTAATTTGGAAGTTGCTGATGAGACGAAAGTTTGTGTTGACAATAAGAGTGTTATCCGAAGAATTTCTATGTAGCTAATGTAGTCCGATCATTAAAAATAAAAAATTGAGATTAAAAAACAAACCAATTATATGTATAAAAGCATAGTGTGGCATGGAATTTTATTCAATCTGAAAGAATAAACATTCTATTATTTAAACTAAATAATCCAAATTCAAAAACGTTATTTAAAATTAAATGGCTCTTATAATTGCCTGTGCCATTTCTGAATACGATACACGGAGAAAAATGATGTAGGAAAAATTACTATTTTTTATAGTAGCCGTGAGACAGACGCAAATTCTCATGAAAATTACTACAATTTATACTAAAATTGCTATTATATTGTAAAAATTATAAAGTGAGTACAAATTTTTACTATGTACTGTAATAATATTTATAAGAAAATGAGTCTGTCCCTCCGCTACTATGAAAAATAGTAATTTTTTCTACATAATTTTTCGCCGTGTATACGCAATATCTAACTACTCGAATTTAGAAATTCTTTAAATTCACAAGAAATTAAATCAAATACTGGAATAAATCGATTATGAAAACTACCAAGGTATTACATTCTATACCTAATAATTTTAGAGAACGAAGAACTTTTTAGTAGAAATTACTAGACATTAGATAGCTCATTATAATTGTTGAGAAGGCTTATATTCTCGCCAAACTGACTACAATTTAGAGCAACAACTGCCATGAATATAGCAAAGATGATTAAATGATAGAAATTTTCACTATAAATTATAATAATTTTCACAAGAATGTATAAGTTTGCTTCACAACTACAATTAAACACAATTATTTTTACCCTAAATTTTACTTTTCGCAGAGCAAAGACTAAATTATATAATTACCAAATGTTTAATTTAAAAGTCATTCAATCTCTTCTCAAATAAAAAATAAACCCGACTCTAAAAACTACCAACATCATAGTTATCCATTGCATTCCACGCTCCTCTAGCCACACCTCGTACTCGCGGCCTCTCGCAGTCTAGCCAAAAATAATGGCTGCGTGCACGCGCGCTCGCGTAAAACCAAAAATAATCGAGCGCCCGCTGGCCGCGCTTTAAATCACCCCCTATACCCTCCCACACCTTCCCCTCACTTTCCGCGTCCACTCATTATTTACCTTTAATTAGCGGCAATTAGCAAATAATTAATTACGAAACACGCATCCGCACGCGCACGCGCGCACGCGGGAATAATTATTTGAAAATCACGCGCGGAAATCGCGTTAACGGCCGCCGCCACCACCGCCACTGCCGCTACAACCGCGTGCAGTAGCAACGGAAGCGGCTCGGCAATTTGTCGCTCGCAAAGGGAGGGAGAGGAAAATAGCTCCGCGACAAATTGCACGGAATTCCTATCGTATTTCGCCGTCGTCTCTATTTTGCCCCCCCCCCTCCCCCCTCTCTCTCTCTCTCTCTCTCTCTCTCTCGCCCGCGCGCGAATGCCAGACGAGTTTCGCCGGCTTTTCTTCGCTCTGCAGTGTGTATACGAAAGGGATGGGGGAAAGAATAAACATGGGCTTTCGTTTTAGTTTCTTGCTTGTTTCTTCGCCGAGCGATTTCGCTGCTGTTTCCTTTTGCCGAGAAAGGAGAAGAGGAAGAGGAGGAATTTATTCGATGAAGTTTAACGGATTTACATGTGGCGCGCTTGCGAAATTATAGCGTGTTTTCGGGGGAGAGGAAGTGGGGACTAAGAAAATTTACTAGCGGAGGTTTGGTATTTATGTCAAGTTATCTGGCACGGTGTTCTTTACCGCTCGATTTTGCAAGAGTGCTTTGTTAAGATTGCAGATAATACAATCTCGAATTACATTGCTCTCAGCTGATTTTCTTATGGGGGTAGGAGCGAGCTCCTCGTATTTCATTCTTTTGTCGTGCTACTTTTATGAATCATATCAAGTACCTTGTTGCTTTATGTACAATTAACCATTTCATAAGTAAGTTTCTGTAATAACATCCTGGCAATTATCACTGTTTATTAAACGTCTTACCTTAAAAATTAAAATCTCTATGACGTTATTATTCTTACTAACGAATTATTTAATTTCACTTTTTCCTTTGGACAACGTTACTATTAGATTTCCGAAATTCGCTGTTAAACTCAAACGGAAATTAGTTACACATCATAAAAGAAAACTAATAAAAATGTAATTCACCCATCTGATAACATTACCCGCTGTACCATACCATCGGTCACAAGTATCACGCTCATCTCGCCATTCTCTCTCGCTCTCTCACTCCCATAGTCACAGGGTGAAAAAAAATCTCCCAGCCAACAGAAATTTTACACAGCTTCCTGATCCTCTCGAATCCAATAAATCCGGGGGCAAAAAAAATTCTGTCAGTTTTTCGCACTCGTGCACTCACTAGGCGCGTGCGGAGGGGCGCAGCGAGAGGAAGTACGCGCGGAAACAGCCGACAAAGAGAGACGGACGGACACCTCGCAGAAGGGGTGGAAAGAGAGAAAGAGTGGGAGAACCGTTCCATCGCTGACAGATGCATTTGCCAGGAGGGGGAGGGGGGAGGGACGTCGAAAAACGTTCTCGTCACGCGCGCGTAACTCCCTCCACTCTCTCGCCTATTATAACATATATTCCCATAGAGGCGCGCTCGCGCGCATGAAAATTCGAAAAGCGCCAGCGCGGAGATTTCCCGAAAGCCCATTTAAGCGATTTGTCACTCGCATTATTGCGACGATTTGCGAGCGAGAAAGCGAGCGCGTGGGTCGCGGGAATTATCGGCGGGTATTTTATATAGACGCGTTTTCTCGCGTACGTGCGTGTGGCCCGGCGATGTCGCTTCGACGCTGAGTGGTAGATGGGCTATGGCAGTGATGTACACACTGATGTTGTTGGCGAGGTGAATTGGTTTTGCTTTTTTTTTCTTTTTTTGTTTCCAGATAGAATTGTTGATGTTTTTCTTACGCGATTCGGGTTTCGATACATTGGTTTTTTGAAAATGTATGAAAGAAAAGTTTGTAATAGAGAATCGAGTAAAAAATTCGAAATTAATATGTGGGGAGCAAAAGAGAAACTTTGTATCAGGTAAGCTGTTAATTGATCAATCTGAAATATATGGTCGAGGAATTTCTGCTCCAGAATGAATAGTCGGATGAATAAACTGCACAAGATAATAAAGCTATCTCCTGTAAAGTAAAAAATGGAAAGCATTAATTGTTGAATTATTTGAACATATTTAACGTAAATTGATCAAATCTAATGACCTGTTGTTTCAACAATAACAGCAAACACTTCTGCAAAATTTACAACTTTTCTGTTTGCTGACTAAAATTGAAAAGCACACGGAGAAAAACTGAAAAAATCAAAACGAAAGCCTTCTAAACTAAATATTAGCTGACATGGATACACACATATACACTCGTATGAACACAACACATATGTGTACACAGAGAGCTACAAACGGATGTACGCGAAATTCTGAGATCCGTGCTTCAACCCGGCCTTTTGTCTCTGTCTCCGCCCCGGAACAGATCCTCGTGCAACGGGCGCCGGCAATTACTATAAATCAGAATAGCAGTCAATATTTAATCCTCGCGAAATGGCGCTCAGCTGAGCTGCTGGCTCTCCGAGCAAGCGAAAGGATATGAATGACCCGCGCTTGCACGGGCCAGGATCACTACGACAAGTCGCTGCGTGCGTATTACAAAAGTGCTGGTAATGCTATGAAATAAACTATACGTCTCGGAGTCGACGGGTGAAAGTATAAAGGTGGAAATGTGAAAGTAAGAGAGTTAGTTATTCGTGCTTATATCTTTATGTGGATAATTAAAATATATACAGGATGGACATCGTAAAATGACGATTGGAATGTTGAAGATAATCAAACCGGTTAGTTTTTGATATAGGTATTCTTTAGAAGTGAATATAGAATAATAGAAAGAGAAAACAAACGCAAGAAGTAATTCTTTACTGCTACTGTTAACTTTTTAACTCTTTTTTTTTGTAAAGTCGCATGGTTATACAACTAACACAAACAATGTTATTACTGTTACTGATTATCTATTTTATTTTACACTCACCTTTTATAGATATTTAACAATACTTCAACAAAAACATAAATAACAATAAGGAATGGTGCATAAAATATTCCTGCACGTGGTTGAGTTACCGACTACGTGCAGGGATATTTTATTCGTATAATTGATTCGTGTAATGTTTTAATTGATGAAGAGAGACCACAGAACAGGCCGAACACGACAAATTCTTTCGAAGAGTTACGTTACCGTGGTAATCATTTTAATTTGTAGAGTTAATTAATTTTCTATAAAAAAACATTCTTGAATTGTTAAAAGTTCTTGTATTTTTAAGTACGCAAAACGGTTATTTATGTATATGGACTATAGCGTAAAATTTTCGACCACACAGGTAGATCGAAAATGTAACTAAACAGTATATATGCGCAGTTCGTAGTGATATTATCGCTAAAATATTATCAAAGGACCAATCCATCTCAAATCGAACAACCAGAGTATGCCTACCACACCGATCATTTTGGAAACAAAGTGTTGCTGTTCTTCTCGAAAAATGATTCGACACGTATTTTTTCATTTGTCGATTGCACTAAATGACATCCGGTTGGCAATGTCAAAAATTTTTAACAAAATCCTAACTTTCTAATTTTAGTTTTCAAGGTAATTTTCAAACAGCTGCCAATTTACAAGTTTTTTAAGTTTTTGAGTAAACTATACGCGATCTTACTCAGATTAGCGCCTTCTTTCATATCCTGCATGACATTTGCATAAAAATAAAAAAATGCACTTTTTGGAAAAATGTATTTTTTTTCAAAAACCCCATGTTTTTTTATGAAAATTTAGAAGAAGAAAGGGGGTGTCAATACTTATCAAATCGTGTGTGTCGGATATTGCAGTTTTGCCCATAGAATGAGAAAAAATAAAATAAAATACAATAAAATTTTATTAATTCAATATAAACGGATATTTGTATATATGTAAAGTAATACACACACACACATACACACACACACGCACACACACACACACACACACACACACACACACACACACACGTAGGCAGTATACATTATAGGCGGTACACAGAACCATATGTGCGTGCTTGTATGAGCTTATTATGTACTTATACATTTTTACGCTTGATGGCGAACGTTGAGCTTAACACTTGCCAATAAGTATATAGTTTTAGCTAGATATAACTGTCGTATTTTTTAATACAATACACAGTTTTTTGAAATTTACTACATATCTCTATTATATTAAAACAACCACTATGTCTGAGTATTTTTCTCCCAATTTCTTTGGTATAGTTTACTCAAAAACTTAAAAAACTCGTAAATTGGCAGCTGTTTGAAAATTACCTTAATAACTAAAATTAGAAAGTTAGGATTTTGTAAAAAAATTTTGACATTGCCAACCGGATGTCATTTTAGTGCAATCGAAAAATGAAAAAATACGTGTCGAATCATTTTTCGAGAAGAACAGCAATACTTTGATTCCAAAATGATCGGTGTGGTAGGCATACTCTGGCTGTTCTTATTACAATTTAACTGAGGCAAGACAGTAAACCTATCATTTATTTCTACTATATGAATTTAAATTAAAAAATATATGTTGGAACATGTATTTACTTAAGTTTTATGTAATTCATCAATTAAACAAAGTATTAACTTTATTTGTAATGTTGATTAAAAAAACAATGGAAAATCATACATATTCCGGGCAAACAAGCGGGTCAAAACGGATATCTTATCTCGCTTATTTAGATAACATATACTGCTTCGAAACATAATGTGATTTAAAAGTTATTTTTTTGACAAGCTTAGATTAAAATTTATAATAATATAAATATGTCTATAAAATAGGTTGAACAATAGCTGGATAATAGAATTCTTCAGAGAGAAGTATATCATCTGTCATTATAATTATAAATGTTATATTATCGATCAATATAGTTTTGAAACATTATAATATACCTTGCAAACTTGAGCGACAAACTAAAAAAATAAGAAGTCAACATATTAAATATTACTACGGTAATTGAAACGATTTAATTCTTTTCGTTAATATGTCGTTATGCCCGACAGTTTTTCAGACTCATAAAAAAAACGTCATTTTTTAATTATATATTAAAATTCAGATATTTATATATGATTGGGAAATTTTGAAGTATGTCGCTTCCCATAGTATATGTAAGGTGAAAAGAATTTTGATCAGAGGAAGCAATAATACAAAATTGTTTAATTTTGTGTGCAAATTATATATTTATTATTTGTATTATTGCTTCCTCTGATCAAAATTCTTTTCACCTTACATTTATATGTGATTGTTATCTTTTCCATTACAAACAAAAATAAAATAGATTTAAAGTTACTTAATTATTTCTTATTTTAAAAATTTTCGTTCACTTTTTCCTTAGCATATCCGTTTTGCCTACAACTCTCCTCTACACTTGCATCACATTGTGTATCATAACACTTTAATATTCAAACAATATTTTTTCACTTCCAGTTCCATGCCAGCACCTTTCCCAGACAAACAACCTCCTCATCCCGCCGACTCCCAGAATGCCATACATATGCAAACAGAACACCGACTAATACAGTTTTCAACGCTGACCACCGAGCAGCACGAATATCCCGCCGCTATTCGGACGCGACCGCGTATAATTGCAACAGTAATAATAATGTCGGTAGTGTCACGAGGCTCACACAATTGCACTGGGTATATATATATATATATATATATAGTTCCAAGCGCGTGCAGGAGGCAATCTCTGTAATAAAACAGAACTTGCACGGCGAGCGAATATCGCGCTAGAGCTGCGGTGTTATAACTCGACGGCGGCACGCAAGTAACACAGAACGCACGATTCCCTGGCTCTACCAGGCTGCAGCTCTCGGAATGTATTGCGCTACTTACGTACTTGACAATGGCCCGCCGCCCACGAACTTTGCCCTGCGGTTGATTGATGACATCCCTGGATGGACTCGTATGGCGTAGGTATGGAGTAAAGGGAATTTTTTCGGTATCTATGTAGAAGATATTATTCTTGCAAAGCGAGCTTTATCCTTTATGTGGGAAGTGTTTTGTTCTTTCTTTTTTTTTTAGAGGTAGGTGTATCGCGCGGTGCGTAACAGTTTAATGCTCTGTCGTAACGGTTTGTGATGCGTATTTATTTTTTTTAAAGTTTCATAAATGTAGATATGATTTATAAAGAGTTGAAAAATTTAAGTTGTTTTTTTTTAATTTATGTACAAACTTACCCTTTTTAAAAGAAAATATTAACAACTTTTGCAGAATAGATAATCTTTAGTAATATACTGATTTCTCAACCCAGTGCAAATTACTTTCAAAGAACAGGCCTCAAAACTGTACTTCATTAACGAAATGTCGCGCCCTGTCACCTCACCCAAGCTCTTCTACCTTTCACACGACCGAAAAAAAATATTCGTCTTCTTTGTAAAAACCCTAATAACCGCTCTCTCACACCTCGCTCTCTTTCGCGTAAACTGGCCTTTGCTTTCGCGCACGCGAACATCGCCGTGTATGCAATGGCACGGCGACGAAAAGAGAAAGAGAGAGAGAGAGAGAGTCATTGTGGCCGGAAGAATGGCTTCTCAAGGGTTGAGTCCTGAGGGAAATCAGGGAAGGCAGCATGGGTCCTCTCTCTCTCTCTCTCTCTCTTTCTCTCTCTCTTCCCTGGGATACACAGGGGCGCAGGCGCGGCACGCAGATCTCGCCGTCAGCGGTTCGACAAAGTAGCTTGTCAATAACTTAAATCTCAATCGTAACTTTCGCGTGCCGCACCGTCGTCGACGTACGTTTCGCCGCTCCCAACTGATTTCCGCGACTTATGCCACCGATGGCTGTACACGTGTGCGATTGCCGATGTATATACATGCGAGCAATTTCCGGGCTCGATCTGGATGCTTCCAGGATGAGCGACATTCACGCGCATGTTGGAGTTCTAAGCTTTGTGTCGGTAATGAAGAAGAATATATAGAAATGCTGTTTCTACATGTTTCATTATATATGTACGATCGGAATATTTTACAGTAATAAATAGTTAATTGCCTAGCGTGTCACGAGATATATCGGCAATGACTGTTGTTTTTGACGACATAGCAAATATTAGATTTATTAGTCACGAAATATGATATTATATCAGTGGTATATATCAAACGTAAGGATTGAAAAAAGTTAGAAATAGTTCAGAAAATTGGTTTAATCGTCGATAGGAATTGGGCCAATATAACGTTAATGTATTAATTTAAAACAATGCGTTATTTAATTTATACGTTGTTTGAAGTTTTATCGATTATCTATGGTTTGTATTACGAATTCAATAAAACTTCTGAATCCTATAACGATAATTCGTTATTCATATCGATTGTAGGAAAAGCAAAGAAATCCGTATATTAAAAATTAATGTAATTTGGACTGTTTTCGTTATAGAAAGAACAATAATAAAATATAACCATTCACTAAGAAAAATTTGTATTAGAATAAAAAGCAAACTATTTTCGGCTAAACGAACATTTTTCTTAAATATGACATCGAAATTATAGCTTATCAATTCAAGGAGAAAAGATTTTTTTATCGAAATCTGTGTATGTCAAAAGGAAACTTCTTGCTAAAAAATAAATTGTTATTAATTCACATTTAAATCTACTATAACAATGCATTTTTATTTTACAGGAATCCAGTTAGCATACGGACATCCCAATCCTGTCATCGACCATGATCCAAACGGTGCTGTTGAAGAAGCCAGCCTCGACGAATTTCCCTTCATCGTGTCGATCGGCAAGAAGGGCAGATCAGGCAAACAGTACACTCGTCGCCAGGGTCACTTCTGCGGCGGTTCTCTCGTCACCAAACAGCTCGTTGTGACATCTCGTCATTGTCTGGCTGACGAGAGGGACATATCGACTCTTCGTGTATTGGTGGGAATAACGAAGTTCGATGACAAAGCGAAAGAGTACAACGTTCAGAAGTGGAAGTCGTATTTGGATTGGGATAAAAGACGCGATACGTCGGATGATCATGATATTGCAGTCCTTAAGGTAATACCATGCGGTATGGTACTTTAAATCACATAGATTTGTGTCCTAAATATTAATTAAATTTTTTTTGTGATGTTAAGTTTTTTTTGTCAATT
Source organism: Torymus texanus (assembly GCA_036873485.1). NCBI lineage: Eukaryota > Metazoa > Arthropoda > Insecta > Hymenoptera > Torymidae > Torymus > Torymus texanus. The sequence goes on from JAYJLV010000046.1 coordinate 22,715,369, forward strand.
AATTTTTTTTTTTAATACAAGAGATTGTTTAAGTGAGTAATAAAAATATGCTATAGCTAACTGAAGAAGTTACTGAATCTTCAGTGTCGACTATATCGCTGTACCTCAAGAGCATCGACAGAAAGACTGAAGAATTAGTAAGTGCAGGATGGGGAAAAACGAAAAATTCCATAACATCCCCAGTTTTACTGAGAATTACGTTAAAAGTAGTAGCCCTTAAGATATGTGAAGCCGATTTAATCGCTGAAATTCAGCAAGATATTCGTATAAATATGCAACATATGTGCACCCGAACTCCAAAGAAACTTGTTCTAGGAGAGGTAAGTTCGCTTTAAACAGATGGTGATCGAAATTGTCATTATTTGAATAAATGACATTACAACTTATAGTACAATGATATCATTTCCATGAAGAAATTTGCGATCCTTATACATTAAATATTTTTTAGGGTGACAGCGGTGGTCCAGTAATCTTGAAAGAAAATAATATTCCATACCTGGTTGGCGTAAACGAGGCTTATTGTTCAGTAAGCACTAGCATGATTAATACACACGCAAGAATAAGCTACTATAAAGATTTTATAAATGCTATGAAGAATGAATTTTTATGAGATTTTACGATTACATCGTGTTGGCGTATCTTATATACCTACGTAATTGAATTATTATTTTTATTTTTATTCATGTGTAATTAAAATAATTAATGATTTTTTTAACAGAAATTAATAAATAGAAACAATAAATAGAAAAATATCTCATTGCTGTAATATCAATAACCTCTATGTAATGGAAAATGTTTTTTCAATTATGCATCGATAAAGCGTACACAAATATACAGCGTACAAAATAAACTATGCATAAATCATTAAAAAGCCAAATACATTGATATCTAATTAAATCACTATACTTATTAATTGTATTAAATTGTAAATTAAAAAAATTTTTAATAGAAAGCAAGTTGCTGAGAGAGAAAAAGAGGATCTAATTGAAAATAGACAGAGCATACGCAGGCCGATGCTCGACGCAGCCACACATCAGATGACGTTAAGTGGCGCGCGTCGGCTTTAAATAATTTATGAATTAAATATGCGCGTCGACGGGCGGCAAACGACGCAGAAATGCCAATCGCATTACCATTAATGAAATGCACTCTAGAAATTATTCATCCGTTACCTATGAGCGCTTGCCGCGCATGCGCGCAGCTAGTTGGCAAAGTTTTCGCGCAATCCCGTGATTATAAGCACGCCGCGGCTTTCTCCCCGCTCGTAGAACACCAATGGCTTTTTAAGCGAGTCGTTGCGCAATTTAAACTAATCGAAGCGGTGGGTATTTGGTTATTTTAGAAAATAGAGGGGATGGGAAGATGTGTTTGAAAGTGAGAGAGAATGGGAGAAAAGGAGAAACGATATGATGTATTTGCGTCAAATCGAATAAATTATTCATGTGAGGAGTTTGTTGACTGATAGACAAGTATGGTATGAATGGAATTGATGCTGATGAAAGATATAAGTGAGTAAATGGAATCTCAAGTAACGAAAAGGTCATGTTATATGAAATTGTAGTAATCAAATGATATCGCAACGTATCGAAATTGTAATATCAAGAGATGAATGGATTGAAATCAATCAGTATTATTTTACTGAAAGACTTTCGAAAGTATGGGCATTTTACAGCCTATATTTATCTACAAATAAAAGTAATAAATCCAAATTTTAGATTTACCACTTATTTGAAATAATTAACATTATTTAAAAAACGTTTCTTTACACCATCAGAAAACTTCCGAATTCTGTACTTTCGAGATATAGCTTGGAAGTTCTAATGTTTATATTTAAAATTATTTTGCTTCTCAAAGAGGAAGATTTGTAACGGTGAAAAAATTTTTGAGACATAAAAGTCTTAAAATGATTTTTTAAGATGAAATGTGGTGAAAATTTTCAATTTTGAGAAAATTTTTTTTCTGTCTGTATATGTGTGTGTGTGTGTGTGTGTGTGTGTATGTAAACTTTCTATATCTCAGGAACCAAATCATCGATCTTCGCCATTTAAAGCTTATTTTGTTCATCTAGCGAAAAAAACTCGGCACTCTGACGTATTTAATATTCTATCGATTTTCTTTTTTTTTATAACCAAAAAACGATTTTGTATTTTTCGTTTTTTTGATTTTTACATATGTAGGAGTCAAAACTATTTATCAGTCTAAATTGTTCTTGAAAGATCTTTCAATTACCTAGACTTTCGTTTTTTAACATTTAGGTTATTAATCGTATTTCATTTGGTATTAAGAAAAATGTTCCTAAAATTCATAAATTAATTTCTCAGAAACTAAATGATCAATCTATTTGAAAATGAAACCACTAATTGGTCTCATTTTAAGGAATATTAGGTTAAATTTTTAAGAGATTCTTTCAATTTCTTTTTGAGAAAAAAAATATTTTTGAAAAAAAAGATATAAACATACACATACAAGGTACTAAACTAAGCCGGGTAGAATATTAAAAATACTTATCGATTGTCATTGATTATAATCTAAGATGGAATAAACACATTGCATATATTATAAAGAAGACAAAATATATAATATATGTTTTATACAAAATGTCGAAATACATGCAATCTGACATACTTA
>JAYJLV010000046.1:22756150-22789947 GCA_036873485.1 Torymus texanus
ACACACACACACACACACACACACACACACACACACACACACACACACACACACACACACACACACACACACATCCCGCATAATGCACCACCTTCTCCCTCCTTTCCTCTCCCGCGGGTGCAAAATAAAAACTGTTTTCAATCAAGAATTCACAGCGGGCCGCCGGAATACTTTCCCCCCAATGCCTATTGGAATAGCCGAAATACCCGCGTTGCATATATCCCTCTCTTGTGCGCCTGCACTTTTCCATTAGTTCCAAAACAAATGAATAATTAGAGTGCGGGGTACGTGGGCTCGCGCGCGCGCTCGTGCACTGCCGCGTCGGCCGAAAGTTTAATTAAAGTTAATATGTGAGCCGAATTCATAAAGATGCGGTAATTAAAAGTATTGATTATCGGCGCGGGGATTGCCGGGCGCGGCGTACAGAAAGAGGGAGAGAGAGAGGAAGAGAGAACAGAGAAGAGAGAGAGAGAGAGAGGGAGAGAGAGAGAGAGGGAGAGAGAGAGAGAGAGGGAGAGAGAGAGAGAGAGAGGGAGTGTGGATGGGAAGGGAGAGAGAAGGAAGCATTGTACATCTGTTCATTAGGTAATGAACTTATTAAATCAGAGTGCCGCTGCCGCGGGGGGATAGTGGTAGTAACACCTGTTTCAACTCCCCTACGTAGCTGTAGACTCTGGCTGTGCGGATGCTTTCTTTTCGCGCGACTGCGCGCTGTTTTGCCGCGCTCTGTGCGCGCCCATCGCGTAATTACGTGCGTCGTCGGGGTTAATTGTGATCTTAAATAGAGGCTGTGAGTGCGGAAGCCTGAGTGAAATTGATCAAGTATTTCTTCTTTGGTATTGATTTTCAAGTCGTTGAATCGTTTCAGAATTGAACGAAAAACAATTTCTAATGTACGAGAAATTCTACAGAAACCTTTAAATAACTGGGTACAAAACTTTTGAAGAAATTTTTTAAAGGCGCCGTTATTATTAAACAATATTTTGTTGATTCTACAGATTATTTTGAATATACGAAAAATAAGGAAAAGGGTGGTAAGCTGAAAAAAATGATCCCCTTTATAGACAAATTATTTTCTCAGATAGAGTGCGCACATACGTTGCAAACAAAGAAATAAAATGAGAAAGTGCGAGCTGTCATTTATTTTTTACCACATGAAAAAATGTTGGTTCCTTCAAAAGTTACGTGAGATAAAACATGAGTATTTAACGTATTTAATGTGAAGGTGTGAACTTTTCTATTATTTAATGTATTTACAATAACCACCGTAATTTATAATCATTATTGAACTCATCAAACTTCTAACTTTTTCTCATCTAGTACGAGAAAAGCAAATGAAAGTTCGTATTCTCTAATTTCATTTTCTTTGTCTGAAATACATATGCGACTTTGCCTGTCAAAACGATTTATGTTTAAAGAGGTATCATTTTCAACGAATTTAAAAAAAATTAATTTACAGTGGGCAAAAAGTCTTGAAACCAGATTTACTGTATCTTTTTATATTTAGAATGGTCCAAAAAGACTTGGTCTGGTTAGTATGCCACATTAAAAATTTTTATTTATTTTTTTCTACCCAGTTATTTGATGATTTCTAAAAAATAAGTATTATAGTGTTCTGTAAAACCACAATAATGTCGCTGTATAAACTTTACGTGATACAAATAAATGCATCATTAGAACAACGGTATATCAAAGAATTTAAAAAATGTATGATTATAGACATTCATATGAATATTAATGCTAAGTACGATAACTACGCCTATATCCAAGTTAAATAGAAAAATTCTCACTTTTCTGAAACAAGTATTACGTGAGCTTTCTGAAAATATTATGTACCCTAACGCAATGATACATTTGAACCTTTACTCTCACTCGTACGAAGTAACTAAAGCTCGGAAAATGACGAAGTCAGTCGCCTATTACGCATATTCCGCATTGCAAGCCGCATTACAGATACAATTAAACACAAAACTCTGATAATCGCGTTACATCACGACAATTTTGAGCAATCTCGCTCTTCTCTTCGTTTTCGAAAAATCCCGAATTCTCGCGTCACAATTACAACACGAGGACTGTACTTCGCCTGCCTCCCCCCACTGCGCACGCACACTCAACTTTCCCACACAATGAAAACTTTTCTCTCAGCATCTCCGCGCACTCATCGCCGCGCTAATTGCGATCATTACCATTCTCGCTTTCTCACACACGCGTATAATATACGTTATACGCGTTGAAATTTCTCCATTCAAAAAACTGAAAAAAGGGAACCTGCTCTCGACGTCACTGCATATTATACACACTCTCGTCGGTGTGGATTTTTCTCTCAACCATAGCGCACACGTAGGCGTGCGTTAATTTTTGAATGGCCCACATCAGGGGCGCAACGCAAACGAACGTACGAGGGAGACGCAGAGTGCACAAAGGGTAAGTGACTCGAATTGTTACAGCCACCACCGCTTCGGAGTATCGCTAATATCGGGGCGTAGGGCTGGCGCCGCTGCTGCTACTATTGCTGCGTGCGGGGACGTCGAGACGTGCTCTTTAAGCACTCGAGAATCTCTCTCTCTCTCTCTCTCTCTTTCTGTCTCTGTCGAGACCCTCTAGCGTGACATTTTTAGTGGCCATCAAAAACCAACGCCTCGGCTTAATTATGAGGGAAGAGAGAGAGAGAGAGAGAGAGAGAGAGAGAGAGAGAGAGGAGAGAAAGCAAAGAAGGTCTCGGCTTTTCTGGCGCTCGACGAGAAACACGCTTTTTCGCTGAGGGACGATTCTCTCTGGGTTTGTTTAATTTGTGCTACGCACAGAGATTTTTATCGTCTAATTTAAACAACTATTATTTAAGTTGTAAAAACGCATAATTGATGTACAGATAGATGGTACACGCTTTTATAAAAAAAAGGTCAATGAATTAACTGCGCGCCTGAATTCACAATAATTCAATAAAACGTATATTTGACTATGTGGAGTGTACCGTTATTTGTTTTAAGAATTATTAAATTTTTTTATGGTAAACGTATGACAGAAACATTTTATCTGATAACAAAAAAAATTTTATGATGAAGAAAATTCATTCGCTGAAATCACGATATTTGTCAATGCGCGATAATAATAATGATAATACCACAGATTTTTAATTTCCTTGTTTGCAAAACACTACGTGTCCTTTTTGTTATTCATTACATTTATGATATACGAGAAAATTTCGAATGAAATTATTTTCTTACATTACGTTCGTGAAATTTACACAATTCTGGTTTCACGCTGAATAAATATGCATTTGTGTTTATTTTGTTTATGAATTTTCATTTGATTTCTTTACTTCTGATTGGACATCCATGTGAAATATTTTTAACGCCATTCCCGTTGATGTATACATTATATTTACGAATTCTTCTCTCGATAGCATTAATTTATTATTGGAGATTGGAAAACATGGAAGATTAAAAAATTTGTGATGCGATTCTGTGAATTCATAATTTTTTCGCCAATGTTTATCGAGTCGAACAAGCGAGTATAAAAATTAATTACCTTACTCGCTAGTATAAAAATATCTGAGACTTTAATTTGCAATAACAGGAAAATGCATTTTTTAATTTTACAAAAGAAATCGTGAATTTTATTTCCTATCTTACGAACCGTGAATAATCGCAAAGAGAGGCGCGCAGAGAGGCAAAAATTCTCGGAGCAGTTTTTGGCGGTAACAAACGAAGAAACGAGATTACGGTAAATACCCGCGACGCCTTTCTTTCTCGCTCTTTCTCTCTTTCTCTTTCTCGTTCTCCCTCGCCGAGATTCGCGGAGGCGGCAAGTCCTGTGGGACCGGCGCGCAACGCCGCTTCAGCTGCGTCCTTCTCCCCTATGCATATTTCACCGATTTTCATGCGGAATTCCTTCTATTCTCTTGTCGCCTCTTCGCTCGCGCGCGTGTGTTTCGCGCTCTCGACCCGTTTTTTCGCTTTCTCTCGCCCCGCGAGGCTTTTGAAGAAGACGTCGCGCGCACAGATTTCCACGGGGGATTCGCGATTAACCTTACGGAGCTGTCGATCGGTGCCCGGGAGAATTTTGAAGAAAGAGTGAGAAAGATATAGGAAGAGATTTTTTAAGAGAGGAAATTTGAAATTTCAAGTGTGACAATTGAGCTGTTCAAGAGGGTGGCGACGCAAGAAAAAGTGAGTTATCAATGAGAATAGTCTTATTCGAAATTTTTCCATTTAAATAAAAATATTTCGTGATAAAGTGATCGATAAATTTTAGAATTAAAGTTTACGATTGTATCGATATCCATTCCTATTCCATTGATTTTAGAAAATTCTAGTCTCCCGACTTTTTTGAATAACTATAAATTTAATGAAACTTTTTTAATATTTCAAAGTATTCCATCTAGAGAATATATATGATTTTTTCAAATTTATAGGGAAAAAGGGTAAAATCAATTTGATAACCACATGATTATCGACGACTCTACCTTATAAAAGCGTACATGAAATTGAACAGCAAAAATAAGCTATACTAAGCTAAGAACTATAAATTATCAACTTACATTAGCTTTTTATAAGGCTCTATTGGTTTCGTTCTGATGATTTCAGACCAGTTTTATCTATATAAAAATAATATGCTAATAGAATATTCAAATACAGCGAAATAATTAATTGAGTCGCAAATTTTCTGAAAAAGTGAACCAAAATGTCGTAAGGGTACATTTTAATTTAAAAAATAGGATAATAATATTGAAAATGTCAATATAAAAAAACCAGTCAGGCTGTTATATCAAAAAAGGAATTATTACAATCTACATCACGTAAGATGAAACTAAACAAAAAGACTCGTAAAAACAAATTCATAATATCATTGGCAACGATTCTGTTATTTCTAATCACACAATACAAGAACATTAATTTAACTTTAATAATTTTTGCCTAATAGACAAAAGAACAGTAATTGACTCACAATTAATATCTGAAATACTCTAAAAAATGATGAAAGACTACATGTTTCTTACGTACTATTCTCTAAGTTAATAGGAATATATATGTTTTTTAATATTATAACTATATAGAATAATTATTTTTAAAACTAATTTGTATATTTTTATTATTTTTTTCTGTCCAGAACGTTTCTATCACGCATTACGAATGAATTATTCTTATAGAATTCGTGTACGTGACTCGACAAATTAAGTCAAATGATTCGACACATTTGGCCTACTATTTCGTAGAAAAAGTGATCCGAATATAAAAGAATATCTACATCCTAGAAATATTATACTTAATTGAGAAGATGTCATGGGTAGAACATAGCTTGATCTTCGATCGATTTCATAGTTATTTTAGTATATCTCACAACATGAAGAATAATACAGATCTAAAATACATGTCATTTTAAATATAGTTTAGAACTGACGCGTAAATATATAAAAATTTGTAAAAATGTATGCTAGAATAATATTTACCATGTACACGATTAAAGTTTTTATAGTAATTGTAAAAAGTATGGACTATCAAATGTACCATGATTTTCATTTACCAACAAATTATAAAGAAATCAACGTAAATAAATTGATAATAAAATTTTAAACAATTATTTTTTTATTTATTTTTGTTAGTTTGTTAACGTCGAAAACATTTAACAATTTTTTTTAGTTAATAAATATTTTGCAATGCTTTGATATTATTACAACACCAATGGTTCTGATCAATAATGGAAGCTACTATACATATCATTTATTATTTCAAACATTTCATAAATCAGTAATTTTGTTGAACATTTAAGAACTAAGTAACATAAAAATTACGAATTCCAATAAAAACCGCTATATAATCGATTCGATCGATGTATTTAATAAACCAATGCCAGCAAAATATTTCATTATTGAAAATATTAATACCAGACTTATTCATCTTCTTATGCGGATATTAAGAAACTTTATATTCTGGAATATTTATGGTGTTTTCCTTATAGTAAATACTCAAATTGCTAATAGCTGTAATCGGCGTATTTTTTTTAAAGTCATTTGGAAATACAATATTTTCAATTCCGTATTTATCTTCTTCGATGTCCAGCACAATACTCAAATATATGTATACATTTAATCCATATTTGTCTACTGCACCTAAACCTTAGAAGAAATGGAGAAATTACAAACAAAAAATGGTCAACCATTTACATTATTCGCAAATTCATATCAAAGTCTAGGTAAGTTGAAATAATTCACTCATGTATTATGTCCCGAATATCGAAAACTTAAAAATATTATTAAAAAAAATGAAAATGTATTGTTTTTCCTAATAAGTGAATCATTAAAATGTGAAACATTAATGTTTGATAAGACATTGAATTTATCGAACTATCCTATCAAAATTACTGAAATGTCTTACTAAGACTATGTCACAAACCGCAATAGAAATATTGTCAAAAGAGATACCCCTGAAACATCAAAAAGAATTATGCATTTTGAGAAGGCTCAATGCTAATATCAGCTATATGTATTACTCTCGACAAGATACTGGTGGAATTAAGAGAAATGGTATACCTACCGTAATCACAAGTGACGTTTTACGAGGAAAATACGATAGTACAAGTTTTGATGACTATGAACGAGGTTTTTGGAAAAATGAAATCAATTTATTTAGACCAGCTGATCTATGCTATGTTACGAGCAAACAACCAATTCTTATCATTCAGCAATTATCTAAAATATTTCCATTGTTAACATGTGTTACACTTTCACTATTTTTCGTGATAGTTTATATTATTTTCTCGATTATTAAAAATTGGACTTATCCAAGTTGCGATAGATGTCCTGAGAGTTGTCGTTGGAACATCTATGATTCACTCGCCAACGGCTAAATTAAATGAATCAGTTATTGTTTGGCTAATAGTTATACTTTTATGATTGTAAATGCTTTTATGCAAAGCCAATTAAGCACTATGTTATTAATTTCACCAAAGGCTAATATAATTATTAAGAATTAGATGATTTAATGAAAAGTAGATATAAAATTTACGCTCATATATATTTTTTACAATTTTACCGAAACAATACTTTAGAAAATAGGATTTTGCCAATTGAAAATTTTACAAACTGTTTAAATCTAGTTTAAACTCACGATAGAGTTGTATGTACAGAGGATTTTAGTTACTTTTTTTTTATTTTATTTTATAATTTTGTTTTAGTGATTTTCTTCGGTACAGTATACAAGAGGAGGACGATGATTTTTCGACATCAAAGGACGAATTTTTCAATAGATACAACGTTATACTTATTCGTTATAATTCACCCTTACGAAAACGAATCGAAACCATTTATAGCAGATTATATGCACATCGATTTACTAAATATCTTACATCTTTAGAAAAATTACATCATAAATTATCTTTTGCAAATAATTTTAAACAAATTTCAGTTTGTCAATTAAAATATGCATTCTATTTTTTTACCATTTTAGGTTTATTAGGCGTCTTTATATTTCTCATTGAGTTAATTTTTCATTCCAGTCGAGAAAAAAATATAATTAATGTTAACAAATCAAATAAAAGAAAATTAAATATATCATATTGATTATTTTAAAAATCTTTTATGTAGAATTTTTCGTATATAAAATTTCCTATAAAATATTAATTTGTTGTAATTAGATCATAAAATTAACATGACTCACTATTTTATATTTTAATCGATTTTCGTTAATTTCTTCCTATACATTTACCTAATGCTTGTTAGTATAGTAAAAAATAAACCTTTCTGTGTGACAAACAAGAAAACTGATTTTTAGTCGTTTAGTAGTAGTTTTTTAAAAGACGTCGACCCTCAAAAATAAAGAAATAATACAAGTATTTCTTAGATAAAATAGACCGGAAACACCGGAAAAAGAAACAAAATTTACAATGCAAAAGATGAAGATAAAAATATTTAACTTTATATATCTTTTAAGCATTTCTTTCAATTTCGCAATTAGTCACGACTTATATTTTCTAAATAATTTTAATTTTCAACCATCATCTAACTTTAACTATTATGAGGTATTAATAACAAATTATAAACCTAGAATTTTTATATATTTCTCAATAACTTTTGTTCTAGTTGCTTGTAATCAATCAATGTTTTTCCTCAACCATGAATGCTGCTATTATTGGGATTCAAAATAATATTCAATTCAATTTTCTATTAAAGATGATTTATAAACCTATAATTTTGATCAATATCAAAAACACTGATAATGAAAAATTTTATAAAGTTAAAAATGTCAATTACAAATTAAAATATTTTAAAGCAATAAGTAAAGAAATTCCAATAAGATATTTTGTTATTGATGAAACAAATTTATTTACACTAAAATTTATATTACATGAACTTGAAAATTCAAGATGGTGGAATGTTCATGGCTTTTTTCTCATAAAAAATACTAAAATGTATAATACTTGCAATTTAGCTTTATCGATTTTTAAAATTATCTGGAAGTTTAACATTTTAAATACGATATTATTATGTCGAGATAATGACTTGAAAATCTGGGCCTATACTTTTAATCCATATTCATCTACAGCTCCAATATTCTGGAGACAAATAGAAAATTTTGAATACAGAAGTGGTCACATGCTTATATTATTTAAAAATTGGTATCCAATAACAGGTAAAAGCAATATTTTAATTTTTAAACATTACATATATATATATATATATATAAGTTAAATCTTTTGTATTAATTTTAATAGCTAAGAAAACAATATGTGAAGCATTAATGTTTGATAAAACATTAGATTTGTCAAATCATTCACTAAAGGTATCGGAAGTTGATATATTCGAAAATGTTACTAAACCCGATGGTAAGATCTTTGAAAGGAATGTTTTCATTACTCCAAAAGAACTTTCTCGCATATTGTGGAAAAAATTGAAGGCTAAAGTTACTTTTGAGCATTACCCATCCACAAAAACTGGAATTATTAACAAAAATGGCACCCCCACTGGAGTGACAGCTGATATTTTGAAAGGAAAATACGAATGCTCTAGCGATGACTATTACTCTCGTGGTCTTTGGAAGAATGAAATAAGTTATTTCTGGCCAATACGGATGTGCTTTGTAACTGGGAAAGAAGTAGTACCAATAACTACACAATTATTAAAAATATTTCATTGGCTTGTGATTATTATACTCTTAATATTTTTTATTATAGCTATAAATACATTAACTTACTTATACAAAGTATCATATCTAGAAGTTGTGATTGATATCGTTAGAGGGTTGGTCGGAACATCAATGTTACATCAGCCTAACGATATAATTGGAAAATTGTTTTTTATATATGTTATTTGTAGTCTTGTATCGATTAATACATTGTTTTATAGTTTGCTAACTTGCTCACGAATAAATTAACGACGTATGCAGATATCAAAAGCTCTGATGACCTAGTGAATAATGAATTTACAGTTTTCAGTGAACTTTACTACATACAATTTTACTACGATACTTCTCTTGATAATAAGATCGTTGTCATCCATAATTACAAAGAATGTCTTAAATGGATTAATAATGGCAGTAAAATAGCTTGTTTAGTCGACTGTGATATTCTTTTATACAGAGTAGCCGAAAATAATCAAATACACATCTCAAAAGATGAATATTGGAACAGATACAGTACAATACTTGTACGAGACAACTCTCCTTTACGTTACCAAATCGAAAAAATTTATCACATATTTCATGAGCATGGTATCAGTCACTATTTATTCAAACTAGAACAATTACAACACATGATTTTTGAAAATGATGCAGCAGTAACAATAAATATGAATCAATTACGCCACGCTTTTTATTTTAGCTCTGTTATGTATATATTTAGCACCTTAATTTTTTTTATTGAATTAATAATACATCATAAGAATTATAGTAGTTCAAAGAATATTTTGTAGGGACTGTAGATACTCATCGAATATAAATAGAAGTTTAAATCTCTTGGTATGGATCTATATAAGAAAATGCAGGTAACTTAAAAAAATGAAATTTTTATTTGTTTGTCTACTTTCTGAAGAAGTAAAAATCACGATTGTTGTTGTATTTGTGTGAAAAGGTGTATTAATTTTTAAATAAATATAATTATCCTTAAAGTATATATTATTTTTATTCGTTTCTTCATTGTGTTATATACCTTACTTCCATAGTTTGTCACTATAGTTTTCTTATTAACATTCAAAAATATACGTCCCTATTAACTGTCAAGCTAATATATTTTCTTGATTTAATCTTACATATACCGAAATATACGATGAAAGCCAATGGTAATGAAAAAATTCTTCTACAATTTCGTAATAATTATAAAAAGATGATGTTGAGAGCAGTCACTTTCTACATCATGAGCGTCTTTGAGCTACTTTCAAGTTCAAGGTTCTCTTATAAATTATCTTTTCATTGCTTGTACATTATAAGATTATAAAGTAAATATCGTGGTAATAAATATACCTTAAAGACAAAATTAAAAGCCTCTTACCAGATACAAAGATAAATTGCTATAAGTTACTTTAGACATGATATTTGGGCTGTTCTCTTTTCCATTCAGCTATATGTAAAAAACCAAATATGTATTTCAAAATTTTGTAAAAACTATTGATATCGAAATGTTCACCAAATACATAAAAGAGATTAAATTTCTTGTTTATTAAGTATAACTCAGTTGCACCGAACTTCTCATTTCAAGCATGAGTGACCTTAACCAAAGATCTTATTAAAAAAACTTTATCATAATCTAAACTCCGCTGAAAAAAATCAAGTTTACACATATCAAAGCACCTATCTATTCATTTATCTTAGCACAGTAGCTCGTAACACCATCCTCGTATCATTTAGCCTCTCGTAAATATAACAGCACTATGGTACAGGAAGGCGCTCACCCGATTCCACTTGAAAATATCTGCAGAGTACCTTGGTGTAACACTACCGCACTCATAACCAGCGCCCATCATCTCATGAGAATTGTCCCGCGTATACTTATACGTATGCACATACATATTCGCTCCTCACATGCACAGGCGCGCGCGTCCTTTCTCTCGGCGTGCAATTATCGCGCGTCGAGCGCGCGCGCATTTTTCGTTCCACTTAAACGTGTCGAGTGTATGTATACGTATATATATACACATATACGAGCGCATATAATATACATAGAAAGATGCGCACGGCTCTCTTCCTCGGCAAGAAAATTTCACCCGCCGTCAGAGGTCGAGGTTGCCTGGTGCGAAATCACGACCTGGTATAGTATACCACCTCGCGTCACGTTTTCTCTGTATATCCTCGCAGCGAGCGCGTGTATTAGTAATCAATCAATGCCCCGGCGATTTTATTCGCGCGCGAAAACTTTTACTCGGAGAAGGAAAGTGCACCTGCTGATACTGTAGCTTCTTCTCTCTCTCTCTCTCTCTCTCTCTCTCTCTCTCTCTCTCTCGCTCGCTAGCTCTCTGCGGGGGAGAGAGTAATAACCGAGTGCACGTATATATATATATATATATATATATAGGCTTTCTAGTGTTCGCGCGATGATTGGGCCGATCGCTGATTAGCGGCTTAAGCGTTGGTGGAATCTCTGGATTCTCTTGGCCCAAGATACTCGGATTTTCAAGGTTAATTGGTGTGACCGAGGAGTGGAATGCTGTGTGTCTAATGAGCGGTAATATCTTACTAACAATCGTATTTTCGGATCTCGGAGTTATTATTAGATATCGATGGAGCGGATGTTGCAGTTATCGTCGATGAAAGTCACAGCTCAATAAAGCAATTGTCTTTAACGAGAGAAATTGTCTCAGTTATAACGGCATATCACTAAACTTGTGTTCATTATATTCGTGTGTGACTGATAAGATAGTTTTTAATGCACGTAAAAAGCTATGCGTCTTGTTAATTTATCAGATCTTTCTTGTACACAAAAGGTTCAGATATTTTTTTCTTTTTTTTTTTGTTAAAAGTATAGTTCAAAATCGGTTGAATAGTACTTCGTCCAATAATTGTCTCGCGACAAGCTTTAAAATTGCCTAATTAACTAACTACAGAAAATTGATAAACCAGAAAAGGAAAGTAGAAAGTAAGAGTTTAATTCTCACACTCTAGCAAGCTGATAGTACAATTTCTTGAGAAGCTACGTGCGTTTCGAAGTAATATTCTTAGATGTTTTCTTCGATGATTCTACAATTTCTATCCATAAATATAGTCTTCAATGAAATACAAATTGGCGACTGTAAAAACATGTTGTACCTTGAAAGGCAAAACTATCACTTTCAACTTCCATTTATTTGAAAAAAAAAAATAGTTTTAAACAATCCGTGTTCTTGACCCAGAAAATGTTTTTCAAGTTTTTACGCTTTATGCAATGCATATTTTTTGCCCTGCAATTTTACGGTGACACTTATGCTATAAAAACCCTCTGGTGTTTACAACCCTTTTTTGGTCATAAAGTCATTCCAAGTAAAACGAAGGTAACAAGGATTCCCAACGAAAAATACAGTTCCTGTCGAAAGTAATCCAATAGGGAGGTAATAAAATAATACGGAAAATCGATAAGATGAAATTTAACGAAGATAATATCAGAATAATCTGATAATTTTGTATGTGATGCAAAAACAATGGAACAACCAAATATTGGTTCCCATCTCATAATGTATACAAATAACAGTCAAACTGTTTTAGAATCATATTAATACAGTTATAAATTCTATTACATCTTACATTTTTAGCAAACATTTTAATTTGTCCTCATTCTAATACATTTTTTGAAATACCTTGAAGTACGTATACTTACAAAAATAAATTAACAAAAAAATAATCCCGAAAATTCTTAACAACGTAATTACTTGAAAACAAATTGAAAAGTAAAGTCTTATATTACCGCATCGGGTGAAGGTCATCTACCAACATTGACACTGTACGAAACATCAAAGTAATCGATAACACAAAGTCAAGCATAGAAAAGAATACGGAAGAAGTGACAACAACGAAGACGCGCTCGCGCAACTTTTAACGGCGTAAACAACCTTCCGGGCTCGCACTCGCGCCACTCGGTAGACTTGACCCAGAGTAACCGGGCCGGAATGGAGGACGTAATTTCCCCTCCGGCCGCTTTTGCAGACTCGCCAGACTCTCGCCAAGTCTGCAACAGCAGCAGCAGCAGCAGTGACGGTGGCCAGCGGCAGTTCTCGCCCTGAGGCGAGCCAACGAGCGCATATGCCGCCTGCCGGTTGTGCACCAGCTGCGCAACTGCACACGGGTCATTCCGCGATGCTGCAGCTGGAATTTCAGGGATATCTCGAGTTTCGATGAGCACTGGGATACTGCTATACGGTACAGAATCGAAGGTGTCGTTTTGGAGTTACTGAAGTTTGTTTTTATTATTACAGAATGAGGTTGAAATATTTTGTTTGGAAAGATTGCTGAATTATATAAATTGTTTTAGCAGTGAGTCAAAAATGTAGTGAATTTAACTGTATTGGCACTGCCAAATCACCAAAGTATGATTTCGTTGCAGTAATGGTTTTTTGGTCATTTTAACCTAATAACAAAAAATAGTTTCTGTCATTAAAAATGTAATAGTTTTTTGATAATATTAGCTTAGAGGAAACCAACCCAATAGTTTACTATGCATATAGATGAGAATGATAGTGAATGTTGCTACAAATATTTTACGATAAAATATGTATAGTTTTATATTTCATAAAATACTGCGTAAACTCTTTAACTCACTTTATACTACTAATGCCGATGGTTTTCATTATTCATACTTCAAAAAGAAAATCTCTTAGTATCCGACTATTCATATTGGAGAATAAACAGGTATATACCAAAAATATTATATTTTGTCAAATTCACTGAAAAATAGAATTAATTTTGATACTACCAATATTGATGGCAAATGAAAATGGTTTTAAGATTGTATTTCCTTAGAGAATTTAATCTTTTCGTTATTAAATTAAAAGAGCGATAAAAATACTAAAATAGAATAATTGATTACTTCTGTTATTCAATATTATAACTGACACAAATAACGTTTCAAAAAATATTTTACTTCATAGAAATTTTAAAGCTAAATTTAGCCTTTATTATATCTATAAAAAATAATTATCGTAGAAAAAATGCAGAAGATTTTAGTATTTTATATTGTTGAAAAGTAATAGTTAAGTGATATTTTACAGCACTAGTAAATAACTTTGTAAGTTTTCTGGAACATCACTTAATCAATGTCAATATTTACTGAGCCACTTATTTTTGAGGTAAAATCTCTCTTTTTAAAAACGCTTACTCAAAAGATCTCCTCTTGTCATCAAATAGGAATGTAACACACATTCATAATCAAAGATTAAAAACGCAACTATTCGTTAACTTTTTTCGGATATAATTTAATCTTCCACCTGCTGCTTGTTAATACACTCCTAAAATATTTCTTTCAAGAGCCCTACTTGCCGTTTCACTTGCTCCACGTCGAGATAGCCGATACCTGCATACACTACACGTGGCCGCAGGCGTGTCACGCTAGGAAAGAGATCGTTCTATACGAACGTCGTATAGCGAGCACGCGTATACTTGCGCCTCAATATGGAAATAAAGTGCTTCCGCGCGAGTATTCCCGAGCGCGCTTATTTGACTTGCAGCTTCCTTTTTGCACGGCCACGAGATTTTTCGGGAATTTTGCGCGGGGAAAATCGTTTGCGCGCCCGAAGAAGAATCGCCGCGGGGAGCTTAACCTTTCGCACATTAGCATATTTATTGAGAGAGAAAAAGAGGAAGAGAGAAGAATGATGGAATTCAAAGAGCGACTGACTGACCCCGTTTTCCGCTCTGGCGTGTGAGAAATTGAGGCAGGTTAATTTATTGTGCGCAAGTGGTGAGGCATTGGGATGAATGGAAGTCTCCGCGAGATAGAAGAGGCGTCTTTCAATTGAAATATGAGAAAATTAATTTTTAATTTCAGAGCCGCGTGAATTGAAATTTAAAAACGTATAGCTCTCAGTGTTTTGAAGGGCAGAGTGAAAGTGTCCTTGTCACATAAAATTATCGTCAAATAGAACTATTTTCCTACTTTTCCAAATATTTTAATGGCATTGCTGATGAATTTACCGTTATTTTGAGACTCGACGAAAAACTTTAATTGATTAAACAGTAGAAATCTGTATTCGTGACAGTGAAGCGGAAGCAATCGTAAATGCCGCTTATTCTTTCGAAAACTTCCAAGAATCTTTTTTAGCGTCGCGCGAGTATATAATCCTACCGTTACAAAAGAATCATGCAAAAACTTGCCGATCTCAATTACAGTTTACGAGTTTTGCGCGCGGTATATTTACCGTGCCACTCTCGCCCCGGCACATTGTTGGAATTTTCTATCAGACACAATTCACTAAAGAGATCGGATGTGAGACATAATCGTAAAACGATATTACATCATGCGCCCGTGCGCGCGCAGCTCGCACGCGGGACCGCGAATAAAATGGCGCGGAAAGCGCAGCGTGCGTTAACTTCCGGTCATAGTGGAGCTCGCGCGCGGAGATAGCGTTTCATTTACATAACCGTAACCCTACTTAGGAACTATTCTCGCGAACGCGTGCGCGCCCATTTTCGTTTCTCTCGCACCTCTATGGCCTCGCTCAATGGTTATACTAGTGTAAGTTCTGCTCTTTCGGGCGCCCGAGCGCTCTTTCTTGCTCTCGCATCTCTGAGCTTGAACCGGTATCTCCTTTTTGGTGCCCAATGTTTATGTTGAGGAGGTCAAGAGCATTATGGTGGAAAATTCTTGAGTCGCAATGAAAAAATAGTTACCGTATTAAAAAGCAAAATTTTAAATTGTACGATAAATATAGCATTCCAGAAAACTTTGTATTCAAAGTTACATGGTTACAGAGAAAATAATGTTCGAAATACCAGCTAATTTAAAATTAATGTTACAACGAAAAAGTATTAAGAACGTTTATGCTACTTCCTCGATAATAAAAAACATTAAACAATTTTTTCTACTTTAACTATTTAGATGCAGTGCAGCGAAAACAGCGTTAGAAATTCACATGAACTAAATAATTACTGAACAATTACTTTTTATGTTTTTCTTGCAATATCTTCTAGAATGTAGTCTTATTTATTGGTTAATATCATAAAACAACTCGCGTGATGAAACTTTACATGCTAGTTATTTTACTCAGAACTGCAAAAATCATTTTAAACTGTCCTACATTTGTTACTTTTACTATCTTAATGACTATTTGTGTGGATGGAAAAGAAAAAAAAACACAATATATTTTATTTACAACGTACGCATATATTTACACGCGTAGCGCACAATGTGTATATAAAAATACATACAGCGCAAAGACGCGTAAAGTATTATATCCGACGAGAGATGTCATATATCTCTCGTTGGATATACAATGACCAGACATATCTGGTCTTCTCGGTATACATATATATATATATATATAAAATAATAAATTAATTAGTCGTAAAAAATTAAACTCAAATGCACACAAGAACGCTTCTATGGCTTTACAGTGCAGTCGTTGCACACCTCGCGATATCGAGCGATTCTTTCATTAATAAAATAACTTGAAAAATACAAACTTTGCATAATTTATAATACTGACTTACATATTAGATATGAATCTGTAATATAAAACAAATATATTTTTTTTTTAAATATTTTGGCTCATATAATAAAGAATTTATGACGAAAAAATTCTGAATTATGTTGTAGAAGTTGTCAGTATTAATGATTACACATAAAGCATTCTGTTCCCGCAGTTTATCAACTTATAATCTTGACTGTGTATGAATGTAACAATACCATTTCAAACATTATGGTTCAACCTTTAATCTCATTCATACATTTCAAGTACAGAAGATCGCACTCTATTCATATATCGTGATCATGAACTTTTTGCACGCTATCTATATTGCCGTAAACATGAATAGATAAAAAAGGTAAAATGCACTCAGACTCATACACGCGAACGATACATACACAAACAACTCCCACGATAAACACTCTAACCCAATGACCTTAATGACTATTAATTATTTAGTCAAAGTCACAATGAAAGTCGGGAAAGTAAACACACATTCGCTCTTTTTTCCTCTTCCTCTTTTTTAACTTGTCATATCTACGACGAAAATTCATTCACGTCGAGTCGTAACTTTTCGTGAAATACTCTGTGTATTTGCGAATACTCATGTGCGGGCAACATTTCCCTTAGCCATGGTATTCGTGTCAAGATCGCGACACGATTTCGCCGAGAGTCGACCCAAGAGGTCAGCGCAGCTACTTTCGTCGAGTCAGAGCCTCTGGCCGAGAAAGGGTCTTCTTCTCTCTCGATCAGCCTCCTTCTACCTCCACCTCCGTTGCTGCTGCTACTGCTGCCGCTCTCGAGGCTCCTTAATATTTACGGTAGGATCGTGAGAGTGAAAAGCAGTTCCTGTTTAAGAAGATCCTTCTTACTTTCACCTCGATCTCCAGCGATTGTTTTATCAAGGAAAAAGCACTAACACGTCGGACTCCATTCGTATGCATTCAGCTAATAACATTGATATTTTGCTTTCCAATTAATTAAACGATGTATGGAATGATTTTTTTATACTCATTGAGTATAATAACTACAACCTGTACAAGACATTCTATTCTGAATGGCACTTTCACTGACAATTTCGTTGGAGACAACAATTTGTAGCAATTAATTAATTAAGATTCTTCTTAATTAAGATGATGAATGGTGTTATTTGTTACGAATTTTTGTTATTACAATAAATAGTTCATTGGATTTATAAATAATAACTTGTCTCCTATTTTATTCATGATGATTTCGTTTTCTGTTCAACTTCTTTCTGATTTGTTGAACCTTCAGATTGTTTTTCACGGCTCGTACTGTCGTGACCTTGATTAAAAAATACTGCTATTTTACTGTTTTCGGACGCATCTACTTCTTGATCGTGATGCTCTTCATCGCTAGGGCTCGTGTCTCCTCTCAATTGTTTAGATTGAGAACTGCTAACAATCGAAGAACTTGCAGCATGGGCCAAATCTCCACCATAAAATTGAGATGGCTGTATGCCTTGAAGTTGAATCTGTCCATTACCGGGTTGCTGTTCAATAGCTGCAAGAATATTCTGCAATAGACCATTGGCTAAGACTTGATCGTGGCGGATGCTACCATCAGATCCTTCAGTGCCGTAACCTCCATCAGCTGGCTGAATTTGGAGCGTATAAGTTCCCTGTGATCCTTGGATTTGGAAGCCATCGCCATCAGAAGTTAAAGTCTGTGCTAATGCCAAAGCTTGGCTGCCCTCATCAGATTTAATAAACTGAGTAGCATCGACTTCAGTTGAAGGAACGATGTTCTTTGCTTCTCCGTAACCTTGTGCAGTTAAAGCGGCTGTCAATGCTTCTGCAGAAAGACCCTCAGAACCTCCCGATAATGAATTCTGACTATGACTGGAAGAATCAGAGAACTCATTGGAAGCTGTGTGCACGTGAGTTGTAACAGCGGCACCAGCACCAGACTGGTCGGGTGCTCCGTAACTATCGCTTATCGGATTACCATAGCTGTCTTTTAGATTACCTTGATGATGGCTTTCGTGACTTTGCAATTCCAATTCATTTACATGTGGTGCAGAATAAGTAGAGCTAAGAGAATTTGAAATGGAATTGATGGATGGAGTTCCATAATCTAAGCTTAATCCAGCACCACTGTTACCAGAATGTCCATTAGAGAAGCTTTGATGGTTTGAAATATCAAAGTTCACGGCCTGATTACTAGAAGAACCGAAGGTATTATATTGGAAGTTACCTCCATTCTTTTGGCAGTCATTGATTATAGGTGCACCGTAAGTTGGTGCAATAGAAGTTCCAACCCCATGGTATAAATTACCACCATTTCCAAATGATGAAGACGGTCCGAAATTGGGTGCTCCATAAGTCAGAGAAGGAGCAGGTGTGTTAAAATCATTGAAAGATAACGGCGTTCCATAATTTACGTTAGGTGCCGCTAATGGTGTGTGCGTATTGAAAGAACTTGATTGGGAGAACGAATTACTAGAAGCAAAAGAGTTAGCTGGGCCATGGAATGAACTAGGGCCTTGCAAATTCGGCAACTGTTGATCTTGAATCGCAGGAGGTCCATAAGTTTTATGTGGTTTGATTGGAGGAAGATAACGATTTAAGTTGGTTAATAATCCTGCTGGAACCGAATCTTTAAATTTCATTGGTGGCCTACGAGGAGGTATGAAGCCGCCAGAAGGTGGTGGTGGGGGTCTGAATCCTCCACGATTTCTGTTTCGATAATGTCCATTAGATTTGTGGAAACCAGAGTTGAACTGTCCGAAAGAGGAGAAACTTCCTCCGCGATGTCCATGTAATGAAGAGAAGGATCCACCAGAAGAGAAAGATGTCGGAGGACCATACGTATCAGCAGGAGGTCCATAATTTCCAGAGGGAGCGGGTAACTGTTGTAATGATAAATCATCACCACCTGAGGAGTGAGAGCCACCAAAAGCTGGAACACCATAGGAATCACTTAAGCCTTGATTGCTAGAACCATGGAAACTAACGCTGCTTCCAGAACTTCCATGCGAATCAGCCGTCAAAGCTCCTGGGTTAGGCAGTAATTCAAAACCAACTGTTTTGACTATAGACAATGAGTCCGTATTGGGAAGTCCGTATTGACCACTGAGAGCATTATGATGTTGATCAATATGGTTGGTCGAAGAGCTGTCGATTGGAGGTTGATTGTTATGTAATGGCTCAAATTGAGGCAAGGCAGGTGGAGGTAAACCACTGTCCTCATGAGTTGTAGTAATGTGTGATACAGATGATTTTAAATTATGATCCTCCGGGTTGCTAAGAGGAGCTCCATAAGAATCCCTTGGAACATTAGGATCAGATGAAATAGGTGCAGATGGTCCATGATTTGGAAGATGGCCACCACCCAGATCTGAACCGCCATCACCACCTAACGGAGGACCGTATTGGTCTGTCGGAGGTCCAAAATTGTCAGAAGGTGGAGGACCATAATCGTTTGAAGGAGCTGGTGGAGGAGGGCCATAATCATTTGAAGGAGCTGATGGAGGAGGGCCATAATCATTTGAAGGAGCTGATGGAGGAGGGCCATAATCATTTGAAGGAGCTGATGGAGGTGGTCCATAGTTATCTGAGGGGCCCTGCTGATGATTGGGAGCACTAATGTGCCCAGCTATTGGCTGCCAGCCATCATATTTGATATCTGGGGGAGTGGGTGGAGCTGGGACACCAGGAGGAGGTGGTGGTGGTGGGCCATACAAGTCATTTGATGGTGGTCCATACTGCGGTTGCGGCGCTCCTTGCAGCGGTGGTGGTGGTCCATATTCATCCTGAGGTTTCGATACAAATGGTGCCACTGGATTCTTCGGTGGTCCATAAGCTTCAACCGATAAAGGAATTGGTGGGCCGTGAGTGGGAGGAGCTCCACCAAAGCCGCCAGAAGGTGGTCCGTACTGTGATGATGGAGGCCCACTGAATTTAAGAGGTGGTCCATACTCGGGCTTAGGTGGCCTGAAGGATGATGGTGGTCTATAGGAAGATTTGGGAGGTCCATATTGAGATTTTGGCGGACCATATTGAGATTTTGGTGGACCGTATTGGGGCTTAGGTGGTCCATACTGTGGCTTAGGTGGTCCGTAATTCGGTTTGGGAGCAGACGGAGGTGGCCCATAACTCGATTTGGGAGGACCATATTGAGGTTTGGGTTTGCTTGGAGGTCCATACTGAGAGAATGGCTTTGGAGCGTTAAATAGAGGCGGGGGCTGCTCTGGTGGTGGTGGATCAAAGATTTGCGGTGGACGATGATCGCCGGTTAATTCGGGAGGTCCATAAACTGGTGCAGGTCCATTGTATTTGTTGCCTGGCGGGGGACCGTAGTCGTTCGACGGTGGCCCATAATCGTTAGCCGGTGGTCCATATGAATTACTAAGTCTATCTTCTGCCGCAACTGAATCAGTTGGCTCTTCCGTCTTCGTCGCAGAGGACTGTAAAGGGGCTTTATTTACTACTGCAGTGACTTGCTGTCCCACGAGTGAGACGCATAATAGCGCAATCATAACCTGAAACAAAGAAATTCTGTTATGAAAAACCTGCTTGATATAATTAGTATTCTTATCTGCATAAAGTATCGAAAATGCTTGCGAATATTCATACATGCAATAACAAAATTTTCCTAAGTAGAAAAACATATTCACTTCCGCAGAAAGTACTGTAATACGCCAGATGGAATAATGCTTAGTGAAGAAATTTGCATTGGGCAATTGCTTAAAATCTGATAGACACATGAAACATAAAGGTTAAAGTTAGCTAAGCTGTTAAAGCGTGGTAGGATTCCATAGTGCTCTTTTGTCTACATCGTCAACATTGTTCTCTTCCCTTTCCCTCTCCTTCCCGTTTGAGTACTTTTTTCTTCAAAAGAGACAATTTAATTTTAGGTCTCTTAACTCTTACAAAATCTTATTTAATTTCAAATTATCTTTTAAAAACGTTTTATATTTCTACACATAAAGTATTTATAATCTTATCATTGCAAGAAATAAGCAAAAAATAATTAAAATATATGCAATCCAGACGCAATAAGGCAGAAATATTGGACTACTAGACACATAATTCAAGTTTAGTAAGCTCGTTCGTTAGTGGGTCGGTACCGCGAGACGTTTCGCTTTACAATTATGATCCGTGTGAATTTATCGGGGGCCGTGAGAAATTATGTCGAGCGTGCAGCGGCAAACGCGCATTTGGGCATATGGCTCAGACGGAACGGGAACGTCTGCGTGCGTGCGTACCGGCTAAGAAAATTATGTAAACTCGCGCGCGCGCATCGTTGGATATGCGCGTGTGCCCCGCTGCGTACGTCGTTGCGCGAAGCGCACGTGGCGCAACGCCAGTTGTCGGCAAAAAATTTAACGGATTGCTGATGTTGCCGTCTAAATACGCGAGCTACGTTGCTAAAAATAACAACTTGCCTTCGATAAATTATGCAAGACTTTTTTGCCATGATCCTCGTAATAAATAATTTACCATTTGATACAAGATTTAGTTGGAATTTCATAGGCTGCAATAGTGTAGTTATTTTCAATTCTAATACACGCATCGAAATTTCATTTGCAATAAATACAGAAGCAGAAACATAATTATAAAGAAATTATTCAATAATCATTTTAATGACATTTATACTTAAATGGTGAATGGGTGCAGGAGCCATTTACGGTATATGCATGATTTTCTATTATTTCCAGCATTGATTTGTAAATAACAGAATCCAGTTATACCCTGTTTATTGATAATCCGAAAAAATGGGAACTTATTAAATTCAAACCACAGCAAATCTATATTAATACTACTCTATTTTCAAAATCTAAATCATTTATATTTCAGAAATACTGGCCACAATAAACTCCGTATTTTCAATTTCAGCCGGCACACATTCAGCTGTCATAAAAAAGGTGCACGCTAAATGGAAATAGCCGAGTGAAAGATCTATCTGTCTCTCGAGGTTCTCTCTCTCTCTCTCTCTCTCTCTCTCTCTCTCTCTCTCTCTCTCTCTCTCTCTTTCTCTCTTTCTCTCTCGTTCTCACATGCCCTCATGAATCTACGATATATGTAATTCATGAAATTCAAATAGAAGAAACTCGACACGCGTCTGAGTGGTAATACGCGAAAAGTGCCGTGCGCGCTTGTCAACGCAAAGTAGAAGGAGAGAGACGACGACGACAACGACAACGATCGGCTCGTGACAACTGTTAGGAAGTAGTACGATGGCCGCGATGCAAGGCTAACATAATAACCCGCACGCTCTCTTGCTCTGTACTTTCTCCCGCAGGCGCACACTCGATTGTGCGGAGTTCGATCTGCTGCTCGCGCGCGCGCGAGGTCGCGCAATAAAAATAAACGCTCGCGATCTCGTCTTCTTTTTGAAATTTGCGCGCGCGCTATCGCGTACGAGCGGAGTGATCCGTTCGGAGAAATCAATTTGAAATTGATGGGAAAATTATGATAATGCAAGTCGCGTCGTTGCATCGTCGGCGGACGATCGATTTGATGGCTGATCGAAGATGATCTCGAGGCGATGGTTTGCTGAATGGCTTTGTGTCGAAAAGCGTCGTTGGTTGATTAGTTTTTGAGCGACGGTTTTCGAAATAGAATTTTGCAATTTCGCGATTATTACTATTTTATATTTCTATAAAGCATTTTTAATTGTTAATACTGACGTCACTTATGCAACGAACTATAAATAATATACTTCGCCAGCAATAAAATATTATAATTACTCTAAAAAAAATATTAAAAAGCTAAACATTTGAAAAAGCGTAATAAATCAAGCCAAAGGATTCATTATAAATTTGTGTCAGCGCAGTTCATCTCCGAGTTTATTGCTTCGAAAATTTCTATGAGCTGCTTTTGCCATCTCATTTGCTCCAACAATAAGTCAAAGAAGCGACGTCTGCAAGTCAGCGATAATGTAATCTTGCCCCGAGATTCAAATCTCTCCTTCTCTTTCTTTCCGGCTCGCGCGTGCGATTCTTAGACATACCTTCGCTTGCTATGCGGCTAACCTTTGAACTACACTCGTCGGAATCAATGAATGAAAGTCTCTTGCATTTTCTCTCTTTCTCTCTTTGCTTCGCGATTTATGACCCGTCAATCAGGAGCCAAATGATGTCAGGTTCGCGCTGTTTTGATAGATAGAAACCGATGATTCTCTTCGACTTGATGCCGAACGATGAAGAAAGTGATTACGCGCGAGCGAGGAGATGACCGAGATGATCTGTTATTGTCATGTCGTTTAAAGTGAAAGTCCGCCGATTGTCGGCGGCGGAGAAAAAAAGAGGTGTGTTTCTATTATGGCGAAAAACAATAGATTGAACGTTAATCAAAATATTGATCTGTTCGATTAGGCTGTGTAATTAGTGTCAGGCTTATTTTATAATTTGTCACTTTTTTAATAAAGTAACAATGCCCGACGGTCATTAATTATCGCGGTAAGCGATGTTAGTTCTTATCTCGACATCTTGATTGATTGAAATTTAATTGAGAATAGGTTTCGGCGAGGAGAAGCGAAGGTATTTTCAATAGCAAAATATTTAACCAAAACTTTATTTTCAATATCTAAGAGTAATTATCAATACCTTAGAATAACCTAAGACGTGTCTGTATTTATAATGACTAATGCTTCTACATAAATACATTTTAATAGTATGGAATATTGACTTTCTATAAACAACTTTTCGTTTATTAATTTGTAGAACGTTAATTACGTTTGCACTTTGTTGTAGATTTAATAGTATGTAAAAGTTATATAAGCAATCGAAATTATCAAAAATATCTAATATAATTAACTAAAGTAATATCAGTTTGGTATACGCTTCACTGAACAGGTGTTATAACTAATAATACTTCTGACATTATTATAAAGTTCCCTTCTAGTCAATAAAATTTGTTTCCAACAATCCACAAAAATGTAAATATCCTTAAGCAACGGCAAGCGATCTAAAAACTCTGTTACCGTCTAATGTTACCTTACTACACTACACCGATTTCCCAATCAACGAAAGCGATCTGGAACTCATCAGAGCTCCTCTCCATCCTCGCCATAAAACCTAGCGGAGTCTCGATAAATCACCACCGCCAAATCAAACATCTCCTACATGAAAAAGAAAGAAATCCTCCATCCACGCTTCCAATCCACCGACAATTAATCCATCCTCAAAGGTGTACCAAAAGCCGCCGCGGTGCAACCGCAGCACTCGACATCCGGTCGCCGAGATTCTGCAAGGGTATTGGGTAGGCGTCCGAGTTTTACAAACGCATCTTACGGTCTGCTCTCGAAGGGATACGCGATGATGCCTTTGCGCAACGCGCACTCTATTCCACAATGCCTTTACGACCGTGGCAATATAACGTTGGCCAATCGTTGCGCGAGCGAGCGCGCATGTGTATATGAAACATCAAGTTCGTAAAGCTCCAGTTGGCTGCGCGATTTTTTTGATTCATTAAGGAACGAAGAAGATGATGCGACCTCGAAGGATTAACGGGCTAGAACGAATTTGGCGCTTTGCAGAGTTCGAAGACGTTTATAAAGGTGTTACAAGTCACTGGTAACGATCTTATGAGACGATTTCTTTATATTTTTCCGTTATGGTTGTTGTGCGAGGATTATGGGATCGCTGAGTAATACTATATGCTCGGCTGTTGCAAAGTTTTATATACTTGTATAGGGAAAAAGTGTTTTAACGACTTGGAGATACGTTTGTTGCGGGATAAATGTTGCAGCGTAATTTTAATTAATTATTTACAAAGTAGAGGAATATTCTGCATTTGCCTAACGCAGGTTGAGCAACTTTATTAGACGAACGTCGTAATTATAAATCTATTACGCATAATTTTTGTGTAGGAAGTCAAATTGTCATTTGCATGAAATTAGTTTCCTTAACTTTTAAAAGTTACCGGGAAACATTTCTCTGCGGAGACGACGTCGTCGTCATTAAAAGTCGCTAGTTTAAGCAAACATTTATATTCTACAATTTTAATGCACTGTAGGTGGCAGTCGAATTTGTTTTAATTACGAATAAATTTTTTAGGTGCTCATTAAGGATTTGTATTGCATAAGCTCCAGAGGTGCTTACACGTGGGCGTATAGAATTAAGTTATTTAAACGCATAATGGAACAATTACTTTAGTAACGAACGAATGGCTTAATATTATTTATGCAATTAAGTAGTAATGGAATACAAACTTTGTTAATTTAATTTTGAGCAGAAGTTTAATTTATCATAATGCTTTTGTGTACATATTAAATGTATTTTCGGAATCGCAACAGTTCAACATAAATTCAGAGATAGATGGGTCGCATTATTGGTCATAATTTATGCAATTACAAAAGTGAAATAAAGATTGTTAAAAATTAATATGAACGAGATTAAAAGGTCGTACGTTAGCTATATACAAGTTTCGTACGGTGCTTTTTATCGAGATATATGTGTTCGCGTAATATTTACAATTGCTGCAAACGATACAAAATTACAGCCATAAGTTTAACATTAAAATTTGATATTATAATATTATAATTTTGCCGCAGATAACACTTTTTCGTTATAGGTTTTAACTTATACGAGCCATTCGTTATGAAACGAAATTCGGAAATTTAATGTTATAAAGTATAACTTTGCATTGCACATTTAATTCACAATAATAATAAAGTCTTTTAATCGTTTAGCTAAAATATAATTCCAATAAAATAAGATTTTTATACACACACACGCACTCGGAATCGTAAAATCGCACGATAAATCGTATACACGCGTAAGCGCACGGAAACGCAGCAACACCAATTAGACAATTTTCTCAGGGGTGTGTCAATCCCTTGCTCGCGCTCACAAAAAACTGCCTACATCGGACGCCTAACATCCTCCGAAAAATTAGGCTCTAATCTTTCGAAATCGTAAAAAAGTAGGCGTGAAACGACCTCGCGTTTCTTTCAATTTTTACGATGCCCGCACGCAACAAGCGCACCTCCAATGATTCTTTTACGATTCACCAGCACACAGAGAGAAAGAGAGAGAGAGAGAGGGAAATTCGCGAGAAACACGGGGTCGCGTGCCGCACTGGTATTATTGCGCGTGTGCGCTTCCGCGTGTACACGTCGCTGAAAGTGTGTATACAGGTGGATAATTAACCATGTATGTGTGTATGTGTGTACAGGAGAGGATGCGTGCAGCAGAGTTGTAGTCGGGGAGAAGGAAGTTGTTTCGAAAGAGAGAGAGAGAGAGAGAGCGATGCCACTGGCATAGATAATGGAGCATGTGGCGGGTGTAATGAGCGGAGTTGAGCGAGATGGCCAGGTTTGATTCCGAGGATGTAATTTAAGACGACGTGCCACTGCTTTCCTGAAGATGATCTGAAGTATGAAGACAAAAGTAAAACTATGGAATTGATGCATTTCAAAGTAGATATCGATTGAGTATATAAATAGAAATTTTTTAGTGTGGATGAGTACATTTATTACCATATATGTATATATACGAAAATGTAAATATATAGAGTTAAGAGGTAAAATTATGACATCTTTTTATGTTACATCAATTTTGAGGTACCTAAACCGAATAAGTACACGAATCTCATTAACACGTGCTCCTTAACTCATTACACGTCCAAAACATGAGAGAGTTTAATCGTTTTATTAAGCCGATCACATATTTCCTCAACTATATAAAAACTGGCCGTTAAAACGCTACTTTCCGATACTCTTAACGAACTTTTGTTTGTTTTTGTCAAAATTAGGTTACGCGTAATTATGCAAATATATAACCCGATTCGACCGAAAATCTCTCGTGCCGAAAAACAGCTCAAAGTCAGAACACCGCCATTAAAAAAAAATGAAAGAAAAAAACAGGTTTTCGCTTCGGCACTGACATTAGCATAATTGGACGAACGAGATCGAATCGATCGTTACCGATCCTTCCGAAATCCGTATCACTGCGACTTTTTAATAACTTACTCTCGCACTGATCACAACATTACCCTTATCAATACAAGTATCAACGATTTTTATATACTTTTATTTATACCGCGCTCCACCCACAACAACGTATCATTCCCAAAACTGCACTTTCCCCTCGTAAAAAGGCCCACGAAATTCCTTTCCAAACCCATTTTCCCCGTGCACATATACCTTCTTTATCAGCGATTAAACAACTTTCACTGAGAGAACGAGAGGAAGAGAGAGAGAGGCCATCATCATCTAGTCCCGAACCTTCGTCCCGTCATTATACACGCTCACGGCGCAGCCAATGCATCCTTAACCAGCAAGCCGCGCTCGGCGCACTCGGACTGGGTCAAATGCCGGGCCTCATGCATAGTCATACCCTAATCACGCACGTCGCGCGAGCGCCGGCGCACATAATTCGCCCGCGGCAGAGGCCTTATCATTGTCGTCGATTGCTCCACTCTCTCTTTCCTCCCTCTCGCCCCATTATTAATTTCATTCGCTCTATGCAAGCCTGTACAGTACACGTGTATGTATGAGTGTATATGTGTGATCATTTCCGTGTAGCTATTTTTCCGTGAGCTGCGGGCAGGTATATAGTAATCGATTAGACGCGACTACAAGTCTGTGTGTCTGTGTGTATGTATGCGCGTGGGTGTGCACTTTCTTTTGTGCAGCGGGTTTTCCGGGAATTTTAGGGGAGGAGAAGGAGGATCGATGTAATTTGAAGGCGGCCGCTCGAGGAGGTCGTATCGTTAGTTTTTAATGATTACAGAGGCGGCGTTGGTGGGTGGCCTAGTTTAGAGTTTTGAGGAAAGTTATTTGAGGTTTTGAAGCGGTAGCTTGAGGCGCGGGGTTTAACGATAACTAGATTGGTAGTGTATGTGATATCGAGATAAAGGGAAATTAGAAAATCGTTCTGTTTACAGGAAATGAGTGAAAAATTATTGGTTTGTAATGAAATTATTCTATCGTGTAATTATATAGGATAAAATTAAATATTTATAATGTCGGTAGGAAGTTGTAAGGGCTTCGAAACGTGCGACAACGTGATGTCACGATATTGCAGGCTACTGTATCGTGATGTCACTCTTCGACTCATACGTGTTAATGCTTCCGCAATATTTATCTAAAAATAGATTAGGATACTAATAACTGTGCTTTGAATAATATTTAAATGATAATTTAGTTATCAATAATAAAGATATAATTTATTTTTATTAACCTTCGAATATGTTAATTCGTCAATTATTGATTAGTTCGTGTAGCTTAACTGTGTATAATTTTGTAACAACTCTCGTATTAAAAAGTTTTACAAAAAGTGTTATTCATATTGTAATATTTAACCTTACAGTCGATTATATTTAATAATTAAAATACAAAATTATTATTTTATAAATAATAATCTAACTGAATAATTTCACTCAACCATTAACTCTTTCACATACTTGTAGAGTGTATTCTACATTAAAAAATATTGCTAATAAAATGGAATCACAAGGTCGTTGAGTTGCATTTAAAGTTCAGAGAATAGAATAGCATCCAATTTCGTTTTACGCACACACGCATTAATCTTTTAAAGCACACAATTTTCCTAATCAAAGTAAAACAGAAATTAAACTTTCGAAATGTGTGCTCCGTATTTTAGAAAGTGAAATGTACGAGATTCTTCATCTGGTTCCCATCGGAATTAGTGGTTTTTACTCGCAGAAGAATCAAAAGTCCATTTTATGATTGTTCGGAAAGTAAGAAAACATATAAAGACCATTAGATGGTTAAAATTCATGAAACAAAACGCGAGAGACGCGTATCTGTACATAAATCAGTAGTAGCAGACGATTTAATGAGTCTGATTGATTACATTAATCATCGCTTCTGCTAATTATTAAAATCACTCGGGTTGATACACACGAACCTAATTCACAGTCAATTAGAATACATGGACGTCCCCAACTTTTACTATTTAACGTTTTACACAAATATACCATTTCCATGTAGATCCAGCATCTTAACCGCATTTTTTTCAAACTTTCACTTCGAATAAGCGGGTCAATTTACTTTTAAATTACATTTTTATTTATTCTCTATATGTATATGATTGTGGAAAGGTATTTGTTTCCCGGAGATCGAAACTTGACCTATTTCAACAGCTGTCCTTTCGAAAAACAGAGCAAGGAAAGATTTAGTTTTTTAATGTAACGATTACATTTTTCAGCAAGTTTTTTTCACTCTTGTATTTAAAAATGTGCAAATTCTATATTCAACGTCAATTTAAACTTTTACTTGCTCTATACATATTTTATCTATTATTAAAACGAATTTTGCTAAATAATTATCAAAATGATACATATTAAAGTACGATTATTAATTGTGTGTGTATATATATATATATATATATATACACACATATGTATTCGAGTTGCCGTTCTGCTGTATAGTTAAACTGAACATTTTATTAAATTTATGGATAATTATCTTTTTTGCATGCATAATTATCGTACTTACTTTTTTCTAAACGCTAATTATGCAAAAAATTATAACAAGTTATTAAACTGTAGTAGAAAAAAATATAAAAATAAATAGACGTAGAAATTTACTGTAGCAAGCAGAAGTACACAAATATATAAACATCTTAATTTTTTTGTTAAAACATTTTACTACCAGTTTAAAAGCAATAAATTGTCTTTTAATTTAAATATAATTCTGTCTCCGATATGTTTTTTACATTTATTAAAAAAAAAAATGTTCATAATTCAGTGATCACAACAAAGAACGAAAATGATTGAATTTACATTAAAAAGCATGTGAACACGAAACTTCCTTTTACAAACACATAAAGATTTCTCTAGCATAAAAGTAAACCCAGCAATTTTTAATCCAGGAGCACAATAAAATCAAGAAAAACCTTAAAACACCGCTTACGGAACTCAGCAAAACGCAGACAGCGGAACGTATTCAACATAGCGGCATAGTCGACAATCGCGCAGGAGGCAACACGCCGGGAAATCGAAATTAGCATCGATTATCGACTGGCCGCAACCGCTAAAGACGCCGGCGCGCGACGAGTAATGTTTACGCGTACTCGCGCTCGGCTGGATGGGAGCTAAGTACCTCACGGATTAGCTCCGTGCGCGCAAGCCGATAAGCGCGTATACGCGAGCAATTACACAATCTGCGCTCTGGCGAGCGATTACCCCGATAATGAATACGCCCTCCGCACAGGCGACACCTCAAGATTTATTCCTAGTTTTTAAGGAGAATGAGAAGGAGAGATTGTGGTCGAGAGATTAGGCGTTGATTCGTCGTCGAGAAAGCCGTATCGGGTTATATTCATGGACGAGAATATGCGCTTCGCTGGGGAGGATGTATAATGGTATTATTAAGGCTAAAATCGAAAGTTTAGAAAAAGCGTAGGCGACAAGGCTCGTTGAAAAATAGCTTTGTGTGTGTGTGTGTGTGTGTGTGTTTGTATATATATATATATATATATATACTTAATAATAATTGCAGTTTAAAGTATCATTAACCTTGGGAGATTTTAATGGCAGCCTTTGTACTAAATGCTTCGCGCAATGGCCAGGCTATAAACTTGGTATTATGAAAACTAAAGAGTTGCTGTGATAACATTTAATTTTACGTTGTTAGCGCCGAAAAAATGAAGTTTCTAGTACTCTTCTTTTTTTTCACGTGTTTTCAGATTTTTCAAGCAGATTGCGGTTGTAAAAAGTTTATGAGTATGTTATGGTACTGAAGTTCGGTTTTGTAACGATGTTTGCAACGACCATTTCACATTGATATAGTGAGAGTAGCATAATATATATGTATCAGTAGATTTCTACCCGCATTGTCATGAAAGATTGAATATAGTTGTAACTCATTTTAAATAATTTTTGTTGGTTCTTTCTCTGATTTCATGTCTATCCGTGTACAGTTAAACAATTGTGTGTTTAACAAACATTATTTATTTCTATAAAATTTTAATAAAATATACCCCAAAATTCTAAAAATCAATATTCTAATCATAATCAATATCGGTCGAAAAATCTTTTATTTGCTGTAACTCTTTAAAAAGTGGAAGTATAGAGACCCAAGTGTGACATTAAGTGCCATTAACGCGCTCTATAAGTGTTGTTTCGAAAGGTACGTGTTAATTCTTGGTTTCTGTCAACATTTTTTTTCTAACCCGTGATAAATACACACTTTCATCGATTTCTACGATGGAATACAAAAACTAATTAAGTCTTTGATTTATAGTCACATAGACAGACGAAATATGAGTTTTCTTCTCACAAATGATTTGCATGCATTTTTTTCTCAAATTGTGCAGAGATTCCAAATAAGTAATAGGATTTTTAATGAAATAAATGTATACTGAGAAGACAATTTGGCTTTCGCAACTGAAATATAAGTATTATGATATGCCG
The DNA here is from genome assembly GCA_036873485.1 of Torymus texanus. Lineage (NCBI taxonomy): Eukaryota > Metazoa > Arthropoda > Insecta > Hymenoptera > Torymidae > Torymus > Torymus texanus. The sequence goes on from JAYJLV010000046.1 coordinate 22,788,077, forward strand.
TGACAAACAGCAAACATAATGAGAAAATTATGAAAATCGTTACTACAAAAATTTTGAAATTACAAAATATTTTAAATACCACAAAACTTTTGCAACTCTTCAGTAATAACAAAAAAAAAATTAATCATTAATCCTCCCAACAATCAACTTTTATCAATTCGACAAACAACAAACTTTTAAATACTATAAAACTTTTAAAATCCATTTCAATAACACTCGAACTACCTCTACATTACAACAAAAAATTATCCATATCGCTATACAAAAAATTTCTTCGACTGCATTTTAATCACTGAAAAAATCACTTTTTCCGAAATTCGTTGCACTAGCCAAATCCCGCTCAGTATACATAATCAACAAATCAACATCAACAATTGAAATTCCACTTTTTTATGCCAACAATATGAGCTCCTTATTCATCCGCTGATAAAGGATCAATTAAAACACCGCACGGCTATATAAATTCCTATCGATGAACCACTACTTATAATCATCATCATTATCACAACATTGTCACTACTGCGACCCGCACACTTCCTCTCTCTTTCTCTCTTTCTCTCTCTCTCTCTCTTTCTCTCGCGTAGCACACTTCGTTCCCTACCTTGATGCGCGCCATGGCACTGTCCTTTGATCCTCGTACTTCTCACGTCGTTCTCAGTCACTTCCTCGAGTATAAAACAAAGCCAAGACGAGAAATCCAGAAATATCCGTGTAGGCTTGAACTGCCTCACATGATCACACTCACGCCGGCTCTGATAACTGCGATTCTTTCTTTCTTTCTCTCTCTCTCTCTGTCTTGTTTCTTGGACACACGTGCCGCGCGACGCGCGAACTCAGATGCGGCGACGACTACGACGGTCGACTTGACGCGCGCGCTCGCTCTCTTTCAAAAAATGTTGAACCTCGCGCAACGAGTCCCCGGCTTATATAGACTCTCACCGCTCGCTCGGTGTGTCTTTCTCCTCCTCCTCCGACTTGGCGCGCGTGTGAAGGGACCGACGAAACGCGCCGACGGTGGATTGTGCTGCTGATGCGGCCTGGTGAATCCCGAGGAGGTGGGAGAGGAAAGGATGCGTGAGGATGTTTGGAATATAGGAGGGCAGCTGTCAGTTGAAAGTGATAAAGTCGGCGGCGATGCTGACAACGCGTGATGTAATTTTTCGAAACACGGTGTAATGAAGGGTTAAGAGTCATGATAACTGAATGGTGGCTGAATGTCTAGAACAGGCATTGAGTGTTGATAAATCTTGAAACCAGTAATCGTTTCTTAATATTTATAAATTTTGACATTACTTGTATGTTTACAGTGCTTAGAAATAAAATTGAAATGTTTTTTATTCAAGTGTAATAATTTTTGCAATCCTGAGTTTTTTAAAAATTATATTAAAAAACCTTATTTGTTGTTAGAATTAATATTATTTTTTATGTACTTCAATAATATAACAATGAAAATGCTTAATTTAGCATGATATTATTTAATCGTATGCTTTGATTTGCCCGTTTAAGACCCATTATGTACTTGCGTAAAATCTGTCACAGATGATTTATAAGGCTTTATAACCGTACAGTTCATACATTCATTACTCGATATTAGTAATTCATCAGAACTTCATTCCTTGCTCCTTATATCATATAAAACCTAAGTGTTATGGATGGTATACATTTAATTGTCTTCTCCACGCGGAATGAATCGAGACAATTATGAATGATCTATCGACGCAGTGCAGCCAGAGAGAAATGATTGCATAAAAAATTCAATAACGTCATTAGATAAAGACTTACGAGCCTATATATATATATATATATATACGCAGCGCTGACAACTGCAAAAAGAAAGAAACGAAAAATTGCGCGTTGAGATGGCAAGGAGA
>JAYJLV010000046.1:22800026-22811230 GCA_036873485.1 Torymus texanus
CGGATAAAGCTCGCCTTATCTCTCCCATTTCGTATGTATATGTGAGATGAATCGTCAAACCGCACGTATATACACACATATATATATATATATATATATATATATATATATATATATACACTATTTTCACTGCATAATTCAGCGTTTCGCGTTCATTCGAAAGAAAAAAAAAAAGAAAACGATCAATGAAACCGTGCTACCCAGTCACCGCATATACCCCGCGAAGCAGATGACCACTTGAGCAGTTGTCCCTCAAGCCCCAACCCACATTTCGGAGCAAGAGGCATTTCGCTGTCTCGCACAGCTTTAAAAGGCCGCGCAGGTAGATGCACAAATTTCGCAACTGCACCTGTCAAACAACCGTCCCAATTATCCCGCAACTGCTGCCATCGCGGCAACGAAGGTAACCTAAAAGGCGTATGTTCTGCGCACGCATTGTTTTGAAAACATCTGGCGCGCGTGTATATCTTGTATCCTTACCATCTTGGAGTACGGCGGGGGTGGCGGGTGTGACGGGCACGAGCAGGGCGTTCTCGAAGTTATAGTCCGCCCCGGAGAGGAGCGGATTACGCATCCTGTTCTTCGCCACCAGGGCGCTGTCGTCCGACGGTGGCATCTGCATCCTGATAAATAACGCGTCTCTTCGGTTGACTCTTTCCTCGCAGATATTACACACGCGTGGATATACTTATGCACTGCTGCACTGCACCGAAGGCCACGACCGCGCGACCATTACACTTTACACCAGGATGTAGAGATGAAGTGAAGAGAAAGAGAAAGAGACACAGAAGGACGCGTGTGCACAACAAGAGACGCCGAGAGAACTGAAGAGAGAGTATAGGTGGTTACGTTACGCACCCAGACCTTATTCACGTATGCGGTACGTGCCTCCACGTAAGCACGTGGAACTCTGCTGGCTGTTACTGCATACCATATACACCGCTAGCTCTAGCTCGCTTTCTCTCTCGCTCTGCAGAAAAGTAGCCTGACCGTCAGTCGGTATCGTGGTCTTCGTGCTCGACAGAATTCGGGATAAAAGAAGAATGAATTTATATCTGTACACGTATCTAAGTGAAAATTATAAATAATCATGATCGTTTACAAAATTTTATAGAATTCAAATTAACTATAACTAGAATAAACATATTATCAAATGATTATTTTATAATTAGTATCATCACATTGCAACGAAACTCGAATTGGCGTCTTTTATGATAAAATTATTTTTTAAATCTCTTTTATCAAAGCAAATGATTACAATAAAAAGTTTTTTTTTTAAATTCTTAATCACCATCTGTTTCACCATAAAACTTTTACAATCATTTTTCAAGTTTACTTATTAAAAGAATATTTTAGAGTTCTTCTTTCGGAATCAGAACTTTTTTATGTGTTATATAATTTATTTTATAAAGTAAAGTTAAAAATCTTCAAGTTGTCAACAAAATTAAAAATTGTGACGGAAATTACACATTAAATTTCACTATTTTCAACAGAAATTTCTTTATTTTTTTTACACCATTTGAAATAATTTAATTAATGCTTTACAATTTTGAACATAACTTTTTATTCAAATGAAAAATGAAAATATTTTACATTTCCTTTTTAAGATTGATGATGTAACACCAAACATTGACCTTCAATATGTTTTTTAAAGATCATCCTCTTATATTTAAAAATAAATAACTCTTTATTTACGAGTAACATCATTTTCTCCCTCTAATTCTTGACCAATCAATGACAAGACTGGGAATTAATAAATATGTATTTTAAATACAGAACGGGATTCCTGTGGTTACGTTTCATTTTATCAAAGTAATATCTCTTCACTTTGCTTTTCCTTGAGCAGCAACAGCTTCCATTGCTGCTTTAACAGTAGCCTCATCGCCAAGGAATTTCATTGAAACTACTGGCTTGAAGTTCTCATCCAGTTCGTATACAAATGGAATACCAGTTGGGAGATTGAGACCCATGATTTGGTCATTGCTCATATCTAAAAAAATATTATAAATATCAATATTATATATAAATAACATAAAATAGAAACATTAGATTTAAATAGATATAAAATACTAACTGTCAAGATGCTTGACAATGCCTCTCAAACTGTTTCCATGAGCAGCAATGATGATTTTTTTGCCCTCCTTGAGCTGAGGAATGATAGTTCCATTCCAGTACGGCAAGGTCCTCTCAATGGTTAGCTTCAGAGATTCAAACTTGGGGAATTCATCAGGTTTGGGCTCTGCAGCATACCTTGGGTCCTTTACAATAGCATCATAGTACTTGTGATCAGGTTCCATTGCTGGTGGTGGAGTATCGAAGGATCGTCTCCAAATCTGTACTTGCTCCTCTCCGTACTTCTGAGCAGTTTCGGTCTTGTTCATTCCAGTCAATCCACCATAGTGACGCTCGTTCAGACGCCATGTCTTCTGGATGGGAATACCTTCCTGTCCAATTTCTTTCAAGATAGTCTGAAGAGTAATCTGAGCTCTGGTCAACATGGAAGTGTGGGCCACATCAAAGGTGTAACCAGCATCTTTCAATGCTTTACCAGCAGCATTGGCTTCGTTTTTACCTGTAAAGTTAAAAAATAAAATTATTTTACCTCTAATATGTATGTTACTGACAATTTCTAACAAAAAGAATTTTTAAAGCCTTGGCTAGCTAGTGGTTCTTAGAATGGATAAAAATAGAAATTATCTTTTACCTTTTTAGATGAGTGTAAAAAATTAGTTATAACTTTTGACTATAATAAAAACAATTATTATACAAAACTGCTTGAATTTACACAATAAGTATCCATTAAATTACTAAAAATAATTTTATGCTAATAATAATAGAAAAATTTATCTGAAATATTGTTATCATAAATATTTATTGCCCTTGCATTGCCAACATTCGCGCATCATCATACTTTAAAGACAAATGGAACTATTTCTATACATATATAGCCACCCCAAGATAATTCTCCTCAATTCTATGAAAACGTACAACATGAAAACTTAAATGATAATTTTAATTAAGTTATATCGCAATTCGCACAAGTGAATTTCCCAATAATCTTGTATTAGTAGCCGGGCCTCCAGCAGACGCGTGACCTTTCTCGTCCTTGAAAACTCAGCGCGGAATCTAGCCTCTAGCTTGCAACAGTTTCATCACCCTGAAAATTTTTTTCTTACCTTTATCGGACAGACCAGCGTCATACCAGCCGCAGAACAGATTCAGCTGATTCCACTCGCTCTCGCCGTGGCGGACCATCACAATCTTGTACTTCGACATGTTTCTTCCTATTTTCTCGGCGGTTATGTCACACTAGCAAATCGACGTCCGGCCTTGCGATCGCACAAAACCGTACTAGAAAAATTCGGAGCGGCGGAGCTGCGGTCGATATCACGGGGCGCGCGGTGATGTCTATTCCCACTCCGCATGCACGACTCCGCGAATTTTCCCGGCTTGATGATACAGCGGGTGTAGTACTGTCGTATACGAATTGTATGTACTATATTACTATATATATATAGAAGACAATGAATTATACTACACGCGTATGATAAAATTGATTGAAAATAAAAATTAATAAACATGCATCTATATATAATATACAAAAATTTTTTTCAAAATCAATATACTTATGTATTACTTTTTAAACTATTATAACAAAAATATTTCTGTTTGGATAATGAACATGTTAAACGGATATTTGTAATTAATTGCAACACTACCTAAACAATCAATATTATGAATTTTAATAATTTGAATTAAAATTAAAATTTAGATTAATAAATTTATTTTAGTGTCAGTTATAACAGTCAATTAATATGGAAAAGTTTAAGTATCTGCACTTGATGCTCAAAATGAGATGTACTATACTGATGTATGTAATAGCATGCACATTATATTTGCATGCTATTATTATATTTGAAACTCGCGCGAGGCTCGAACGTAGCGCCTCCTGAGTCCGAACTTATCTAATTGATTCGTGGCTTCACGTTCAGGCGGTTCAGGTTCACATGCCTTCGCGTTCGCACGGTTTCATCGGTTCAGCCTTCACCTTCAGTCAGATTGGGCGGCTTCACGTTCACGTCACGTTCACCGGTTCACTCTCTTCACCTTCACCAAAATATTGAGTTGAGTAAGAATAATATACTCTATATTCCCTCATGTGGATGTGTATTCTTAACTCACAAAAGTATCTTAAAGATTTGGCATTGATTTTAAATTGGCGACCATGCTACAACGACAACAAGATATTTTGTATTATTTATATTAATTATCATGGAATCATTTGACGATAGTGGATCTTCTCACAATGATAGTTTGCTACTTAAAAAAGTTGAAGATTCTTATATAGAAGCAACAACGAATTGGGAAATTGAAAACAATAAAAGTTTGAATGAATGCATATCAACAGCACCTTTTTCAGAGGCACCTGAACGGTAATTTCAAACAGATTAATTGATACTGAAATTGTAATTTAATTGATAATAAAGATGAAATTATTTCTGTTTTTCTAGGACTGATCTTGAAGATGTAGTATCCTTAGAAACCTGTGTAGCTTTGAAAGGTGATCCCTCAAAAGATTCTTGTTGGATCACATTTAAAGTAAAAAATACAGAAAAAATAGCTCGCATTGCAGTTGTATCTGAAGCATCTGTTTTAGAATTTTTTAAACAAGATGGTGAATATGCAACTACAGAGTTTGCAGATTCCATTGATGAATTTCAAGGCCATGCTGTATATTTTGCAGAAGCAAAAATTCAACCACCTTCCTCAGAAGCTAGCATACAAGTAATTGAAATAATTTTTTTTACTTTACATTTTTTATTTTATACCATTATTAATTATCATTGTTCTTACTATATTTAGTTTACAAGAACAAAAAATAAGGGATCTGCAATGTGGATATATGGAATAAAGCTAATTTTAACAGAAGCAGCATCGGAGAACTCCAAAAGGGTTTTTAATTTAGATGTAATTAATTCCCTTTTAAGCAGTAGCAATCAATCTAATTCTGGTAGAGCTGATATTGCAAAAAGAGTTTTTGAATCTTTTGCTAGTGGTGATAATTCAATGGTGGGTGATGTAGGTAGGTTTCAAGAAAATAATGCAAGTGATGAACTTAGTCAATTATATCATACAAAAAAGACAATAAAGCATAATGGTGATATTGCAGTAGAGGATACTTTTGACTTAAAAACATACATAGATGATAAGTTTGATAGTTTAGAGCAAAGACTGATGGAGAGGATAGAACTCATGGATAAAAAAACAAACCTAAAACTTGATGCAATCTTAAAAAAACTAGATATAAATGTTGATAATGAATAAAAAGTATTTGTTACAATTTTTAAAATTTGTAGTATTTATTTTACAAAATATGTAAATGAAAAAGTTATTTTTTACGATTTCCGACGTAAAGTATAATTTTATATTTATAAAAATAGTTGTTTACAGTGACGTATGCTTTTCTGCAATATTTTTTTGCCTTAAAAATGATGTAGAAAATGTCTCACAACAAAAAAATAATTTATTAGAAAAACAGATTAACTTTAATCTTATTCTTGTGAATCTTAAATTTTAAATCTATGTGGATCAACAGTTTTTCAATATTACTAAGAATTCTCATAATCATTATTCTCTTGTTTTATTTCTGTATCTTCTTTTGGATCCCATAAATGGAGTTGCTTTCGCCACAGTTTAACCATTCCATCCCAACCTCGCCTACTGTACTTTAAATACATAGGTGGTGTTCTAGGATGATCTTTTAAACGTTGTTCCCTAAAATCAATTGAATAAATAGGAATAAAATATAAATTATAATTTTTGCATATAATCATCTGATGATTATTGAAAAGATAAGTATTAAAACAAAAGCTACAAGTTATCGATAATTTTTTTTTAAATTATAAACAAAAACTACTTCATTGATTTTACACTTACTTAGGAATTTCTTGTGTGTATCTATCATAGCCTACAGTATTTTTTCCATAGTCAATATCTTTCTGCCTACGAGCTAACACAGACGAATCAGTCTCATATTCTACATTCTTTTTGCCCGAATTGGACATTGTGCTAGAACTTGAATTACTATTTTTTCTGTTTCTAAAAACTTTTTGTTCATCTTCACCATTACCATCTTCATCAGCATCTCTTAATCTTTTGCGAGCTGGTGAGTGATTGCCACTACTGTTTCCATTACTTGTACCTTCATCTTTTGCTTCTATCGCTTCTGGATCATATAGTTCCGAAGGATCTTCAACTGCTGTATTTTTCACATTATTATCACTTTTCCCTTTTGATATTAGTAAGTCTCCTTTGTCGCCAGATGTTGATAAATCTATCTTTCCATTTGAAATTGATAAATCAGACGTTGTATCTGACGACTCCATATCGCACCATAAAGTACTGGTTTGTTTTTGATTTTGCACTGTGGTAATCCTGTTTTGTTCACTACTTCTGTTTTCCTTCCTTGGTTCATCATTTTCATCTTCATCATCATCGGTCTTTATTTCCAAGTTACTACTACAAGTAATTGCTTCTTTCAGCAGTGCATCTTCCTCATCTTCAATATTCGTGAAAGATTTTGCATCTTCTTTAGTTTCAGCAGCCATTTTAGATATTGTACAAAATCTGGAAAAAAATAAGTTCAGATTAATGATAAATTCTTTCAAAGAGCAAGTAGCATTTGCTCTTGAATGTTTACTTTTACAAGAATGAATAGACTAGATAAAGATACAAATGAACTTCAGTGGATTACAAGTATTCAAAATAAACTATATATACAGCATTTATCAACAATGAAACTATACTTGTTTTCATTCCCTAACAAATGAACAAACTGTATAGTGTATATGGCGTCATAACCTGCTCGACTTGCTACTCACACGATTGATCAGTCACGGCGTAAGTACGTGGTGAATCCGCAAAATCAACGAAAACAATTGTTCATGGGTGTTGACTCGAGGCTAGTGCACACTTTCGAACTAAAAAGCAGCCGAAAAGGGGGGACGTGGGGGAAAATAACGCGAGCTTGATACGCGGAAAAACGCTACAACACACTACTCCCACACGACTAGCGCGCGCTTTTTTAATCAATTGACGCGCATAGCGCGCCTTTTCTATACGATTCGATGCTTTGCTTATGGGAACTTCAGGTGAGCGCGTATTTTTGTGTTTCCAAGAAATGCAAAACGCCTCTTATAATTGCAAATGATGATGATATTTATAATTCGAAGGAAGATTAATAAAATTATAATTACATGTCTTATTCATATTATCTACCCTAAACCTAAACCCTATATACCTAATATATATATGTACTAATTTGAATGATACCGAGAGCTGCCACGACCTCTTCAGGATACAAAGTGGAAGCTACAAGTATGTAAACATTTCCTAGTACTGAAATTTGGAACTTTGGAAGTAATCACATTAATTGTGTCTTACAAATATAGTCAGTATAATGGCAACAGGTAAGTTTTTTTTTTACTTGATATTTAACGTGATAGGATGTGATATTATTATAATACATACCACATTACATTTTGTACGCTTTGATTTAAGCATGCTTTTCAGTTACCTAACCTATAAATCACTCCGTTTAATATTTAATTTCTTATTTAGCCAATATAAATCACTTTAATTATCAATTAATGATTAAAAAACGACTTTAAAAAATTTACTAAAACGGCAAGTAGTTTTGAATAGAAGTTTTATTATTTTATTACAATAAGATAAGTGACAAATCAATGAACTATTGATACTGACATTTGTTTAAAATATCATATATCTAGTTTTCTTCTATAAGAAAAAAAATAACATTATTTCAAATTTAACATTGAGGAGATTATTCTATTTTTATTCAATAACAGTATATACATGAAATTTTTTTTTCATTTATAGAAATAGAAAAAAGTTTAATGATTGTTATACTGGATGTAAATCCAACACAAAAACTTGTAAAACAAGTTATAACACAATGTTTGGATGCAACGATTGTTTTTGCAAATGCCCATTTGATGCAAACACCAAATAATCACCTGGCATTGATGGGTTGTTATAGCCGTAGAGCCAAATTCCTTTATCCATTGGAAAAGATGCCAGAAGTGAGGCAATATGATGGACAATACGAAAAATTTACACAACTTGAACAAACAGTACGTCAGCAAATACATAAAATGATTGGTGAAATGCCAATAGATAGAAAGGGTAATGAGGAAAGTTTAATTTCTGGTGCCTTGACAATGGCTTTATGCTATATAGCAAGGTTAGAAAGAGAAAAATTTGCTGGAGAAAAAATACATCCAAGGATTTTAGTTATTACTGCGAGTCACGATTCAGCAACTCAATATATGAATTACATGAATGTGTTTTTCACTGCTCAAAAAATGGTTTGTATGAAAAATATTTTCAATTCAGATACAGTTCATTTGTTTAATACTTACTTTATAACATTTTAAATTGGTTTTTCAGGGTGTGATGCTAGATGTCTGTAGTTTAGACCATGAATTAACACTTCTTCAGCAAGGTTGTGATTTAACTGGAGGAAATTATCTTAAAATTCCCCAACAAAATGGACAGCCACCATTAGCAGGCTTACTTCAGTATTTACTTGTATGATATAAAAATAACTTTATACTTTAACAGTAAAATTAATAGTTGGTAGATTTTCATTTATATATTAATTTTTTTTATAGTGGATTTTTTTACCAGATCCTTCCATAAGGATGAAGCTAGTATTACCACCACCTGTCAAAGTGGATTACCGTGCCGCATGTTTCTGTCATCAAGAGCTAGTTGACACTGGTTTTGTTTGTTCAGTTTGTCTTTCGAGTAAGTATTTTTCTTGGATATTAAATGTTAACTGATAGTGCAAAAGGTATATATCTTATCATTCATTATTTTTGCTTGTTCCAGTTTTCTGCAAATTCAGTCCTATTTGTACAACATGCCAGTGAGTATAGAAGATACACAAATATTTAATGAATAAAATTTATTTTTATATTTTACATTGGAATATATTTTTGTTGTAGCACTGTCTTCAAAAATCCTGCTCCTATACCAATGAAATTAAAAAAGAAGAAAAAAAATCTTGATATGGTACATTAACCATATTATAAGGTATACCTTACTGAATGAGGATGGGAAAATATGGTATTTTAATGTTGAGAATGAGACTCATGAAAATATACAATTTAAAAATTATATATTTTGTAAATTAAAGTCATAAGTATTCTTAGCCCATTTTGTAAATATTTGCACATAGATTTTTTTAAATACTTACGACTATTTTTTACAATTAATTAGTTGAATAAAAATTATTTATAATAATTTTTATTGTTGGTAATTTATATCTTAAAATAATATTCGTGTGAAACATGTTTTAAATAAACTTTGATAATTAGTAGACAAAAAATCATTTTCATTTCTAAGTTCTTTAACACATTCAAAGCTACAATAAAAATCGGGCTAATCACGGTTCAGTGCTACTAAAGAAAATGCCATCATAAAATATTCGAATGTGTTTTAGTATTCTTAAATATTAATTATTTATTGCAATACCACATAAAGTAATTGTTATGTTACATCTAACAGAATCTCAAACTCCCAGGTTGTTGCCTGGATCCAAAATTGCATGAATTGTATGTCTCATATAACACCGTATACCCAACTATAACTTGTCTTCGGAGCGCTCACGCGCTTCTTCATTTTTCCTATGAGTGATATATAGCCTTTAAACGTGCTAAGATATTATACTATATTAATTATACTTAGTTTATTTCAATTCCCTAAATAGCTAATTTGTAATAACCGATACAAATGATTTCTACAATATAGAGATAATTTTTTTTCACAATACAAAGAAAAAAAACTCAGAAACAAAAGAACAATAGTTTGAATATGTCTACTTTTTCTTTCGTATTATATTTCTTCAGTTTTTAGGTTTGTTTTTTCAAGTAAAATGGTTTTGTTTGAAAGCTTCAAAAAGATCGATATTATTTTAGACTTTCCTTTCAAATCTGTAAAATATATGCAGTTTATGCACGCATTTTTTACGAGTTTAATGAAAATGTGCTAGACAGCAGCTGTACGACCTAATTTTGAATACTAATATTGTATTTTAATTATAAAAGTTTAAAAGTTAAAAATAATATAAGATATTTATAGAAACCTATAAAATTGTGCATGTAAAACTATGTATTAAAACGATATTTTACGTAGGAACGTTTTTAAAAACTTGAATTCAGTTTTCAGTTGGAAACTTGCACTATTTGTTCCACTCGACACTTCGCTTTTTAAACTTCCTTTTTTTCTTTTCCGATGGCAGAAACTTCTCAGATTTCTCCAGTTTCAAAAAATTAATTTCAGTTCTTTGTCAGCTGGAGCTTTATATGTCTGTGTGTGAGCGCGCGCTTGTGAATGTGCCTGTGACGCCTGTGTTCACAGGTGAAAGTGCACCCCTGAATACACATTGAAAAGCTTCGGAACTAATTAGCGGCCAATTCTGAAAAATTGCTGACTGGTTCGATTTGCCATTGTAAATTACCTTTGAGTTTTGCAATTGAACTTGCGAGATCGCCATTTTATTACTATTAATTATTACCAAAAAAGCTTTTTTTCATGCAATCAGTATATATGTTATTTTGTTAAAAAGAATCTACAGTTGTCTCACATTATGCCCGTTTATTGACAAATTATGTCATGCAGTTTATCATAATTGGGGCTATCATTACATGCAGGCATTAACAAAAATCCATAAATCATTTATTAGAATCTCAAAATCCAAGTAGACACTTCTTCCACACTATAACATCATTCCTCAACCCCTCTCTCATCGTCGTAATAATTCTCGCTCCATAAATACTAGCAGGCAGCGAGTATACAAGCTGCGCACGTCGCGGCGCTAAACCCTTGAAACCTCGATTAATTTTTGACTCTCACGTCGCAATTTTACGGCAAAACTACCGGGCTGTAATAATATCCCCTTATCTCAGTCACAAAATTTCTCCTCCAACCGCATACTACTATTATATGTATACGTGCGCGTGCGTACACATCTGCGACGCGTCTGATAACTTACGTAGGTTTTTATTGTTCTCCTTCAGCGAGTTTACGCGTGTGTATATACATACCTATATATATATATATATATATATATATATACACACACACACACACACACACACACACACACACACACACACACA
>JAYJLV010000046.1:22831379-22852002 GCA_036873485.1 Torymus texanus
GTAAAAGTATTAAATCATAAAATAAGTTCTTATTATTCAAGAACGGAAATTACACGATAATTAGGCGCGCGTAGCGCGCTGTGTGATAGTCTAGTTTCATTAAAGTTTTTGAAGTATATCATTCAACATCTGTACTGAATTTTATTGAAATTCAATAATCACATTTTACATCATTAGCTATAATCAAATTGTGCATTAAAAAAAAAGGATTTTAGTTTGTTACGTAAAATGTAATACTACAACTAAAGTAATAAAGCTACTTTTAATATATTTTATAGAATATAGTTTACGTAGAAAGTAACCGCGAATTGAAAGTTTGCCCGTGGGACCAGCTAAAAATTAAACTCCCCACTGACAGGGGGATAGGTTCGTTAAAATTTAGCTCTCACCCCGCCTAAGAGCACATCAATTAAATTTGTGAAACTACAGCACACTTCTTAAAATATAAGTAGAGAGACGAAGATATATATATAGAGAAAGAGAGAGAAAATCAAGATAATAACGACGGGACGAACGCTCCCACAACAACAAGAGAGTTATTAGTCCTTTGAGGCGCGCACTCTCGCAACCGTTTCCGGAGATTAAAGTTCAAATTGCATAATTAGCAATATTACGGGAATCCAGTGTATTTAGGTGGTTACGGCGTTTTCAGGTATGGCACAGCCACAAGTAACTAAAGTTATAACTGTTGAAATGAAATTTTCCACTTAATAATTTACCAAACGGAGAAACGTAGAATAGTTCATCATTGCAAGTATCTACAAAAAATCTAAATTTTAAGAAATAAGTTAATTTTAATTATTCTATTTTGAATTTCTAAAATTAAAATTAAAATGTAACTTTACATTTTTAAAGAAAATTTTAATTTTAATATTATATTAATATAATAAGAAGAATTTTTGACGATACACTTATATATTTACATTAACTAAAAATACATATTTTTAACAAAATGCCTGAATAAAACCTCAACATAAATTTGAAAAATTTCCTCCCTAAACCAACAACTCACAATCCCGCACCATTTCTCTCTGCCCTAAAATACCACGTCGCTTTTAAAAATCCAATCACGAAAAAATCAAGCGCGTGAGCGACGCTCGATTAAGCCCTCTCTCTCTCTCTCTCTGTCTCTCTCACTCTCCCGCATAAAACGTAAAAGACAGCCATGCCGCGCGTAGCGTCGCATAATCGGGCTCCTGCAGCTTGAGCGCTCGCTTGAAAATTCGCGCACGCAAAAATTCCTTTATTAAATTTCTAACTAACCTCGTTGGCCCCGCGAGCGCGCGCGATCGATTATTCCGGGCCGATGGGAAAAATTCGAGATGGAGAGAAATGTCGACGATGACGACGACGACGACAACGAGGAAGAGGAGTAGGAGGATGAACAAAAAAAATGGCATTTCACGGTTTTAAGCGCTTGTAGTCTTTCTCGTTTTGCTCGCACATGGGTGAAATGTAAATGTCGTGCGGGAAACGAAGGGAGCATACTCGAGCGAGGTGAGGTAATGGGCAGGGACACGTGTACGGACGTAGTTTTTTTCTTTTTTTTGCACTGGTAGAGCGGAAGGGTGGGTTAATGGTGTAAAGAGGATACATATTGATGAGGCAAGACGAGTGATTGATTCTTCGAGGACGGAGTCATGCGTGGATTGGTCCCTGTCCGCGCGTCGTCTTATATAGATTTATCTTCGGAGGAGCTTGGGAGATGGCATGTCGAAATTGCTGTAAGACATTGTCGGGTACATTTATCTTCTTACATAAGAAATATTAGCACCTCTTGGTTAGTTCTATTACGAGCTGCTGGGTTATACTCTCAAAGTCCGAAGAACATTCACATTTCAAATAAATTTAAATTATTAACATGATGAATTTCCAACTAATTCTACTCATTGTTGACTTACGTAATTAAATTTTGCAAAAGGCGGATTTAACTCGAAATTCAAGTTTACAAGAAGACAATTTTCATCACTTTTATAATATAAATTACATAAAATCAAAATTTCCAAATTATAAGTGATATCCAAAAATTATATATATATATATATATATATTAAAAGTTTGTTAATATTATTATTCTTATTAGTTTATAAAATACCACAAAGAACGTAGTATGGAAAATTTATCTTCTCGTAAGTATCTCTGTAAACTTTTGCACGCAAACTAATTTCGATATGTTTTATTTGAAAATAGAGATATTTAATTTTAAAGTTAAGGGTTTTAACATGGGAGTCATGTGCCAATCACATATTGATGCCAAATTTTAATTAATTTTCAAGTCAATTATCTCGATAAAGATACATAGGACATATATAGGATTCTTCAAAGCCACAGTAAATGTAATAGTAGATCCAAAAAGAAATAATATACAACTTTTAGCAATATGATACGCGCTACTATTTATCAAGATACAGATATTTGAAGAAAAGATTCCCTATTATTTATACTTCCAATATAGCTATGTTTTCAAGTAGAATTTATTTTAAATATCGTATTGGAGCCTTTGTACGTAAAGTCGTATTTTTATTATTTACGACGTCTTATTACTAATATTACTATTCAGATTCTAACTTACTTATTTTAGTATTTTTTTCATTACAGAATTATAATCTTTTTGAAAAATTTAATTTCTCTGAATTTTCGAAAATTCTACTTGTAGAAAAATCAAACTATCCTAAAAAGCATGGCAAAATATAAAAAGCAACCTCAATACATACACTGAAATATTTTAATTTTTCCTCACCTCTACTACCGGACCATGCCACATGAAATTTCTACATCCATCGGACTTATGCGACACACGTCACGTACACCTACCCTCGATCCCACAAACTATATCCTCGTCAACCCTCGCGCCGACTTATCGGCCATCATTTTTCCGCACTTCGTCCCAAGATACACACACGCACACATACACCACGACAGGCTAATCCATATTCCACCGAGATGTTCGTCTTTTCCGGCGACATCGACGGATATCGGTTTACATAAATCCCGTGTCCGCTCGCGATTCATCGCCCCGTACACGCGAGATGGACACACGCGTGTGCGCATGATCGCGCGCCTGAGAAATCGCGAACCGCGTCGTCCTGTCATTCTCTCTCTTCCTCCTTTTTTTTTTATTTTAAGGTAACGGTTTTTCGGGTCCTGGTGTGGGTGTGATGTATCGCGAGAATTTTCAACGCGGATATTGCAGGTGTCAGCGCGACGAGAGAAGGCGAGATATCCACGTGCGTTGAGTTTATACTCGCTGACGGTCAATATCAACATGGGAGGTGAAAATTGCAGTGGACTCGTAGCCGCAGGTAAAGTCTTTTGCGTAAGGCTTTTATGATTTAATGGAAATTTTATTATAATTTCTTTATTACTGTTAAAACAATCACGTTGTATACAGGCATGTATGGAATGGCAATTTTATTTTTTAATTTTTCCAAAAATTTTTCGAAATTGCGGTGATTGCTCAGCTTCCGATCCAAATGGTCAAAAAACTATTAAAAATATACTTTAAAATATAAGATGTTTTGTAGTTTTTCAAGGTGGAAATGGAAAATTTTGGAAAAGCTACCTATATTATTGGAAACTGAGGAAAAAATACGTCGGAAATACTTATGAAACAATTGTTTATGTACATTTTAGTATCATAAACATGAGTTGGAATTAGAACGATTTGACACTCGCGCGTTGCGTTAGAAGAGTTGACGTGAAAGGCCTCATATCGCCGCTCCCGAATAAAAAGGAGTCATCTCGATTTTTTTTACCTTTGATTGAGGTTTTCAGGATTTTCACAGTATACTTTTTGGAAGAGCTTCATATCGCTTTATATAAAAATAGTTACTGTATAAAACTTCTGAAAAATATACTTTGAGGTAGTCGGTACGTTATTATATTGACGATTCACTAGTCGGAACTAATTCGTTCGAAAATCATTTGATTGTTCTAGAAAAATTATTTTAATCATATTAAAATATAATTTTACTTTAAACCTCTCGAAATGTGAATTTTGTCAAACGGAAGTTTTGTTTTTAGGGCTCATAATCTCTCACAAATGCATTACTTTAAACTCTGAAAAATTAAAAATAATTCGCGAATTTGAGGAGCGGGAAAATAAGAGATAGCTTCAACAAATACTAGGTATTTGTAAGAGATACCATCACTTAATAGAACTTTTTCGCGAATTATTAGAAAAAGAAGAGCCGTGGCTTTGGGATAAGAATTACTCGCTTGCCTTTACAGACGCGGTATACCTCAAATAAATTCTACCTGATAGAGTTTTCATAATTCAAACGGACGTCTATGACACGGGCATAGTGGTGTATCAGATTGATGATAACGAGGAAGCGCGAATAATTTCTATAGTTAATTGATATCTTACAGATGCAGAAACCAAGTATATTACAACTGAAAAAGAATTGCTGGCGATAGTGTATACGGTTTAAATATTCAGGTATTATTTTATAGGGATTGAGTTTGAAATTGTAATAGATGACAAGGAGTTTCTTAACTTGACAATTTATCAGAACAGTCGCCTAATAGGCTGGAATTTGTTTCTATAGCAATTTTATTTCAAAGTTACGTATTGCAAAGGTAGGTAGTGGTAACTGTGTCGCGGATTTTTTCAGTCGAACCCGGACGGGAAATTTACAGATCGAGAGGAAAGTAAAGTACTCATTTCAGGTTTACATAATTACTACTATCCAGAGTGCATAAATCATGACGCTCGCCTTGTATTTCGGTTAGCCCACTAATGCTACTGATGATTTTGACTAGTTTGTCTGTTTTTGAGGCCTAGGAGCGATATAATCATGAGTTCACCCTCCCATAAGAAGTTATCACTTAAAAAATAATCGTCAATGATTATTCGATGGGAGCTAAATCGTAACTGAAGAAAAATAGCTATGATTTGATACACTTAAATATAAATAACCTAGAATGCGAGACAATAAGATAGAAAAGATCAGATCATTTATATTGATCGATATATAGAGACTAAACATAAAATTAATGTGCTGTAATTACAAAATGATCGTATTATTAATGAAAAAAGACTGATGGTTTTGTTTTGGTATTTGACTAAAGAAATTTCACTAAAATTGCATTCGGCTTTTAATGTTCAAAATTTTTTACATAATCCTAACTTTGAAATTTTATTTTTCAAAGCCATCTCGAAACTGCTATTATTTTATGAGTTTTTGAAGCTTTTGAGTAAACTATGCATGGGTTTACTCAGTTTACCGTACTCTGTCGTCTCCTGTATGATATTTGTATAAAAATGAAAAAATGCATAAATTTTGAAAATGTTACGTGTGCGTAGTAAGCACAACGTGATGAGGCCGATTACCCGCCGTATTACCCGCCGAGTCACGTGAATAAAGCTACAAAAATTGCAGAATAGATGCATGAAGTTTGTCGGATCATATGAAGTAGACTCTACGTTGCCACCTCATCGACGAGGAAAAGAGACAGATAGATAATTCACACCCGTTGATGCCTCCTTCGCTTTCTCTTATTCTCTCTCTCACACTCTCTCTCTCTCTCTCATATGAATATTAGAATTATAAATGAATGCGTGTGTGCGAGTGCGCTAGCGCATGCACATACACACAGAATCTTTTTTCCATTTTTAAGATTTATGTTACAATTTGAAGCTCATATTGTATACATGTTATGAATTCATCTTTTATCACTTGCTATAGTTAGTTCTTAGATATTTCAGAATTGTAATTTTATGTAAATATAATATGCTCTAAAAGTAGAAAAAGATATTAAAATGAACATTTTTTTCATTGTGAAAAACTAAGAATCCATTACTTGCTAAATATTTAAGTCTTTCTCTCGTTTATTCTATAGTTTTACTTTTCATCTATTGTATAAAAAGGCCATTTGTTCGCGAGGAATTTAATTGCGTTTTAAAATCATTCACAGTAAGTACTCAATGAGTTTTAATAATTCTGTTTTTGATTACGGATATTCCGAGGTTCTACCTCTCTTTAGTGTAATGGAAGTCGGAACGAGCTGTTTCAAATATGAAAACGTATGAATTTATTACGAGCGTGTGCATAAACGCTTGTTAAAGCCATTTTCTCAAAATACTTGTCCATAAATATCTCAATCCTCTGTATAGATGAATGTACATATTGAACGTGAAAATTGAACACAATTTATATTATGAATGAAATATGATTTATCGAATATTACGAGCCCGATAGATTGAGTAAGATTCTTTGTTATGTGTTAATTTGTTTTCAGGTATTAAAGTATATGTGTGCAGGTATATTACTTGATGTAAATCCAGTTTAATTTTATAACGTTAATAAATACGCTTATCGATTTTGTCAAATTATTAATGAAATGGAATCGATTTACTTTGTACCTCATCATTACGGTTCAAAAGTATTATGAAACTTATAATCCTCTACATCATATAATACTGCAAGCAATAGAATCAATCAATTCCGTACCTTTTCATCAAACAGAGATGCTCGCTATCAATGAATAATTTTTGTCTATATTTATTGGCGACAATTTTTAATCTTACACTCCACCAGGTACATACAATTTTATATAGAAGCTACTACATTTGAATTATCATTTGTTACATTTGAAAATTGCATATACGATAGCCTTGATAAGTTTCATACCAAAGCTTTCTAAAATTTACTTTCAATACAATCCATTCTCCTATCATTACGTATACACATTCTCGTACAATAGAAATACACCGATGTACGTACGCTCTCCCGCAGAGTCGAGAGAAAACACGTCGCGGCGGGTCAATCAAATTTATTCCGGGATCCGGCTGCGAAGACCAACTCTATCATCCGTCCGATTCTTCTAGCACACTCGCGCAAAATGGAAGATCTGAGTTTCCGCGATCGATCGGCAGCGAATAAACGAGCTCCACACAGTCTCTATCTTGGATATCGCGGGTAATCAGCGCTGACGTAACATTAGCAGATTACCGTGGCTTGGCTGGAATTCAAGCTCTCTTTTATCTCTTTCTCTCTTTCTCTCTTTCTCTCGCTCGACTCTTTTCCCTTGGAATTGCACACGCGCGCGCGCGTCAGTTTGGGTAACGCGAAAATATTATCCACGACGCCGCTGGCGAGCTGAATTTTCATTCTTCCTTGATTAAATCCGATCCAGATTTAACTTGCGTCATACTATACTGCGCCATTGTTAAATTTCCCACGAGCTCACTGACACACACACACATATATACGTATTCGTATGTGCATCGTCCACATATATATAATATACTGTTTCTACTATTTTTCTTGGGATAATAGTATGACTGTTTCCGCCTGCACGTTGGCTCTAAAAGCTGAGAAAGAGAGTCAGAATACATGTATTTTGCGTAGCTAGAGCAGCAGCTGTTAAGCCGTGAAAGACAAAGTGCTGAAGTTGAAGTGAAAACCCAAGGTTTATGGTTCGCGGCGCATAAAACTTCGAGTCTTACAGAGCGGGACGCGACTTTCGTGGGTGTAACTAATCGTGGGAGCAAGCAAGCGCACGAGTGGATTTCTATCCGGCGCCATGACGTTTTTCCTTAGTTTCCAGCGTTAGATGTAATTTCTTTTTGGATCTCATCCAGATGTTATTACATCTGATATTAAGGAGTTTTACGGGTTTGGTACCATTTTCTGCTTTTTGCCGTGACGCTACAAATGCGCAACGACGTAGTACGTATAATTGTGAATGTAATGATATCTTTATATTAAATGTGTTAATTTAACACGTAATTAAACAGAAAACAGGTCTTTATGCATGACATTGCGTACCTACGTCGGATAATGCACGTAGCACCATTATATTTTAATTATAGTCATTTACACTACAAGTTAATATTCTTTTATTCTCAAGCTAAGTAAAATATTACTTCAGTTTACTTAAGAGTAAAACTTTTCTGAAACATTTTTTTAAATAATTGTAAAAATGTCATTCTGAAGTACAAGAGTAGTTATACAATTTTCCAGCCAGTTAAACTTGTAATTCTTTATTTAACTTTTTCTAAATTGTTGATCCCTACAAAAATACATTGAATTCAAAAAATTTTATCATTCGTAATATGTTCGAAAATGCATTAAAAAATAAATTAAATCTTGCGCATTACATAAATTAATAAAATGCTATGCCAATAATTTCTTAGTTACCTTTGACTCCGATATATATACAGTATATAAACCCTATCGTTAGACAAGATTATACAATATCTTTCGCCAACGCCAACTCCCAAAATACTTCGAAAAATTCTTTTCGAACACCATCAGAATTGGGTTTATAAAATTTCTTACAAAGATCTCACCCTCGCACCTCACCAACCCCCATCATTCAATACTCCAGCTCTCTCTCTCTCTCTCTCTCTCTTGACTCGATATTCTGGGCGTTCCGGTAAACGGCAACAAATCGACCGCTCGCGCGCCCAACTGCGGGTGTTTCCGTGCCGCACTCGCGCGCTCAGCTTTTAGTAGCCTTTCAACCTTCCTCTCTCTCTCTCTCTCTTTCTTTTTTCTCTTGTCCGTGCACGGGGCACGAAACGATTGGCCGGCGACGAACGAGCGTTAAAAAGAAACGGCCCACCCGCGCTCGCCTTCATTAAATAGCCCATTGCGCGTCGGGTTTTATTTCCGGGGAGAACCGTCATCTGGCCGAGCGTGAAATAGTCGCGAAGCAAAGTATGCAGAACGCGTATGGAGCGTTGAGATATACAGGGAAGAGGGATGAGTTGCAGGTGTGAAATTTTACATTCCGTATGGATGGTAATTTGTTGTTTGTTGCTGGTGATGGTAAGGAAATTGAATGGGGATGGGTCTAAGGTTGTGTGGAAGTTGCGAATTTTCATGAGTTTAGGTAGTGGTTGGTTAGCCGAAATCTATTTGAAGAAGAATGATCTTAAAATATTGATAAACAGTTTTAATGGAACCAAGAGAATATTCATATTTATTTTCTGAATATAAGTTGGAAGGAGTAGAAACGAGAGACAATGTACAAAATATTTAACAAGGTAAAACAAAAGTAAAATATTTATTGCAAAGGGTATTAAAAGAATTATATACAATTTTCCAAGAAAATATAATCATATATAATAAATAAAAGATTAATTAAATGATTAATTCACATGTGATATTTAGGTGCGTTCTTAGATTTGTTAGAAAATAGTATATCTGCCACTACATAAAATATTTGAACTGCTGAGCTTCGTGACGCATAAATTGTGTAAGAGCTGTTAAGAGCTTGCTGTAACTGTATTGTAACTGACAAAATAAATATTCTAGGAATGGCTTTAATTTAAGTCGCTACGTAATATGTTAACATCTAATTGTAAGTTTTAGTATAATAGCAGGATTCGCAGCTTATTACAGTAAAAGCTAAAATGTGCAGTTAGTGTTTAAGACGAAAGTACCTTGAAATTTTGACGTAAATGACTTAGAGGAAGATAATTAACGTTTTAAACTCTTAGCACTGTTTAATAATTAATTGTTACAACTCGGAGTACAAATTTTCTATGAATTTGAACAAATATACGAATGTCTTTCATTACGTGACAAATGTTAAATAAGTTGAAAAACTATTTAATAAAAAATATTTTATCAAAATAAATCTCTGAAATCCAATTCATTCGATCTCTTTTTCTCATCCCTTTCAAAAACCTCCTATATACTGCATATACTGTATATCTCCCTTTAATTATCTCCCACAGATTTCGTAACCATGTATGCGCCTCACCCCATCACCCATAATCTTTCGACCGACTACTACTACTACTACTACCACTACTACTACTACTACTACTGCTATACTACTTCTACTACAACCCCCACGGCTATACAACCCGCTAAACTCGTTCGGTTCTCGTGTCCTCGAAGAAGTTGCCGGGCTGTGCACAGCGCACGACAAACTTCATAATCCTTTTACGCGCTCTCGCGGCTTTACAAACGTTTGGCCGCGCTTTTGTGAGAAAAGACGCGTAGGCTCACAACGACAATAGCGAGCTGAAATTATGCGCTGAGATTGTGTTTGCACGATAAAATGAACGCGCGCTTGTGTGCGGCTAGTGCGCCGCAGGGTTAATTCAGAGAAAGATGAGGTATTTGTGTGTGTGTGTGTGTGTGTGTGTGTGTGTGTGTGTGTGTCTGACTTGGAATGTTGGTGATCAGGTGTTTCATTTTGAATAGAGTAGTGGTGGGAGTATTCTTCGTTCAACGAATAGATGGATGTTTGTGGAAAGGCGAGTAGATTGTGTGGGTGAATTAAGGAAAGATTCGATGTGAAGTTTGCAGTTTATGTGTTACTCAATATTATTAAATAATGATTATCTCTACTTCACTACAGTTCTATAAACCTTTATGGTATCTAAATAATAGTCAAAATTTACAAAAGTAGAGAAGAAACGATTAATTAATAGTTTTTGATATTAAGAAATGAAAAATATTTAATTCTTAGATATTTATAAGAATTTAAGAAAATAGTAAAAACGTCCATAGTAGAATGAACAGGACAACTCATTTAAAGCAATCCATACTGTCTGACTATATTGAGAAATTTCTACTTACTTTGGAAAAGTGCTACGATACTCTCACTATTTCATTTTAGCGTAATGCTTTTTTTATACCACGTTATTTATTTTCTAAAATTTTTCTTCTAAATCTTAGACGTTTGTTTTTCAATGGCTGATATATTGAAAATGTATAGTAGCATATACCTTCTACGTCAGACTCACAATAATCTTTTATAAACATTACATACCTTTTTATACCACAACGCCACTACTGGTTTGTGATCTTATCTATTTCAAGCCTATTTTACACCATCGTTATTCTCACATCTCCTTACACCACTCTCCAATTCTTTATTAAAATTTATCCAGAACCATGTGCCATTCACATTCTCCCACCCATTTCAACTCCAGAGTTAACTCGCAAAACGGTCGTAATAAACCTTGTGTCTCCTCCTCGCGCCAGCTGTCCCTACGCACACCTATAGACCAGCGAAACTGCCTTCACTTACAGCTATGTTTATTCAGCAACAGAAGCGTCGATTTTATAGACGCGGGTTATGCTTGCCTCGTCTTTGCTCCTAAATACTCTCGCGCATCCGTGTAACCAGGATGGAAGACCGACGCGTTTGCGCCCGCGTTAGCATATGTACGATGAAATTTGCGAGCGCGCTGCTTCTATAGCCTTCCGCCATGTAATATGTATAGGTATGCCCACCGAGTCCACAGTTCTCGTCTGTCTGCTCATTCCCACGTGGGTGTATACATATATGCATATATACGTAAATATTTACATTTAACTATAAATATAGTATAATTACACATAGGTATATACAGACACTTATGAGCGTAGATGTACGAATACGAGCAACTCCACAATTTTACGTATACACAGGTCTCAGTGCGTATACTTTCAAGTACTGAAAAGCAGTAGATCTGGTGTCGCGTCAGAACTTTAAAAATCTCTCCCTCTTTCCCCGATGTAAACTACGCGTTCGGCGCGTCGTGTTCCCGACTGAATTTCGAATGAACTCGTGTAATGTTTCGCAAAGGGCTTGAACGCTTAGTCTGAGTGCCATCGACGCTAATTGCCGCGAATGGCGAAATGGTGCGCGCGAGTGAGCGCAATCGTCTAGTACTGTATATATGTACATATATACATACACGCGAGAGTAGAGCCAGCTAATTAACATATAACCCGAAAGGATTAATGTCGAGAGGGGTGGAACTGAATGTTTGGGTTGCACAATCTGGTGAACGAATCGCAGACGGTTTATGGCATGCACGACGTTTCTTTTTGGTTAATTGTGAAGTTGTTGCTGGAAGAGTCGTTCCTGTAATGTTAATATACGACAATGTTTCGAATCTGTGTAATATTATTTCTGTGGCTTCCCAGAATAACGGAATAAGTCCACTTTTTTTTTTTGAAAATCGAGATAACCCCGGGTTTTGTATCATCAAATAGGCTTCTTTCATTTACCACTTTCAGTAATAGCAAAAATATTGCCGTAAAGCTACAATTCACCCGAAACGTAACCAGATAAGTCCATTTTTCAACTTCTCTGCCCGGAATAACCGGACAAGTCCATCATTTTTTTCGTTTATCGTAGTTATAATTTATCTTATCTATTCAGATTAAATGTCAATATGATGGCTAATATATACTTATCTGTTTATTTAAAAAATTCCTATACACTTTCAAATTATATATATTTTAAAATTTTATAATATTGTAGCTGAATAGGGTGAATTGTAGTTTTACGGCAATATTTTTGCTACTACTGAAATTGGTAAATAAAAAAGGCACATTTCAAGATACAAAATTCGGGGTTATCTCGATTTTCAAAAAAGTGGACTTATTTGGTTATTCCGGGAAGCCACAGATTCGAAGTGTATGAAAATGTAGCATTTAGAAAGGAATTGGTCACATCAACTGTGTAGAAAATTTATTAGAATTTTTAATTGTTGTCGTTTGAATAAATGCGTAGAAGTAGCTTATTGATCCATATTCAACTTTTGATGATTAATTCAGTTTCAAGATCATTCCAGTAAAATACTATGGTCAATATATTTTAATTTTTCTATTGATAGATATTCTTCTTGTATATTTCTCCATTTTTAACCTTTTTCAGGTCTGATTTTCTGCTTATTCATCAAATTATTATTTAGAGAAAGTATAGTTATTTTAAAAAATTTATGTAAGTCTCAATTGATTTAAACATGACTTGTTCATCAAAGGTTTAACGTAAATATAATTAAAAACAATAAAATTTCATTTCAATTTTTAAAATTAAGAATTATTTTAAGATTTCAGATATCTCAATGTTCGCCTTACGGTCATTTTGCACTGCAGTCTCGTGGTATAAAGAAAAGAAAAAGATTTAAAATCTGCACTTGAACAGAAACTTTTACTAGTTTTTCATCGCATCCGATCTGAGAATCTCGACGAACATAAGAATGAAAATAACATAAAATTTTCCCTAAAGTTCCTCCACATCTTCAAAAACTTGACAAAACATCAGACCTCGCTTTTATATCCCTTCGGTCACCAAATCCAACGAGCTTCAAATAACGGCGCGACGCGTTGCTCCCGGCGTATGAAGCTATCGCAAAATTGCACGGATCTCGAAAACGGCTTACTCGGCGAAAGATCGTACAGCCAGCAGCGGCGTTCGTATTTTACGAACGTGGCTCCCCCCCCCCCGCGATTGACAATAACAAAAGCGCGCAAATGCATCCTACACACTCATATCTGACGGCGGCCGTCAGTTTGCGAATTGATGCGGGCGAGCAAAATTTCTACGCTTGAGAATGCATCCAGTATGTCCCTCGATTCACATTCGGTCAGCTCCGATTCGTTATTTTTGCAGCTGTGCACACACGGCGTTCTCGGATTATAGGATATCCCGGCGAAAAATTTTGTAGGGATACGGAAGTTTAGTATTCTTACGTTCGACAATGTTTTTTCTCTCTAAACAAAAACAAAAGAAAGGATAGGAGATTGTTTAATAAATCGGTTTCGATAAAAAAATATTTTACAGAAATCTGTTCATAGAAAACTTGATACATCGCTGTGAGTAGATAAGGTCAAGGTTTGGTTAGACATACATCTATTAACTACTATTAAAACAAAAACAAAATATTGGTAAAAAAATAACAAATAAAATTATTCTTTAAAATCGAAAATAAATGTTATTACAATATTATTAATATAATACGATCATATTCTACTTGAATTTATTTAGGACAAGGATTATCATATTTCATAGGATGTTATTTATTGATGAATTTATAGTGGAGGTTGGAAAGAACAATGTTGTATTTATTTTTTTAAATATGTATATTTTTTTCAACGTTACATTTTTTTATTTTTCACATTTAATTTTACCAACTATATTATATTCTCTGAGTGAAGTCTGCACTGCAAACTACAAATGATTCAAAAAAATGCTATGTACATTGTTTTATCGCACATCGTCAATCGTATCGTGTATCATATTTATATATGTATATATATTTATATCAATTCGTCCAAATCGAAAGTACATAAATATAACGTGTGTTTCAGATCTTTTCTTGCTTAAGATTATACGCATTTTCAATTCAAACCCATAGAAACTATGCATTGTTCTTGGGTCAATTTTCAGAATGAAGTTTCGCCTCTCGATAACAACTGACGCATCATTGATTCTCATTTTAATTTTAGAAGACAATTACCTAAGGAGGAAACGTCACTCCGAAAACTAATCCAAAACTTCGACGTCAAATCATACATAATATTACCGGAGAAAAAAGAATCTCATGAGCATCGTGTAATGTTTTCGTTTGCACGCGGGAGTCGTAACAATGTATCAACATGTGTCACGCTAGTCAGGCGTCAAACTGTGGTGATCGTCGTTTTACAAACGAGCAAAAGTCGAGTGTGGATTTCGCAGTTTACAACGCAATGACAAACGAATAAATTAATTTAGCCTCTCTACGAACTTCGCTCATACTCCGTTTGGATTTTTCACTCTCCCCATCGCCGCCGCGTTGCTTCTTCGTTTATCTGTTATTAAAATTTTCTTAACTACTTACAGTGCATTGCTTACGTCAAGAGTATTCTTTAATTTTTTTTCTTAAAGATACACATAGAGATTTTTGTTTTAAATTGTTTTTTTGTTGTTGTTACGTTATCGATAAAAAATTGCGATCTCCCCACAACTCGCCGACGCCTAGGGCGTGACAAAGGTTCGCTCGGGGATAAGTTTTACATTTTTTTTTGCGCGCGAGTGAACTTGTCTTTTTTTATATTATTTATAAGTTTAATAATAAGATTCTTTGTCTTCCTCGTCAAGCTTGGCGAATCAGATTATCTCATTTTTTATATTTTGCATCGAATGCGCATTGTAGGCATTCGCTTATGTTTTTTTGGTTAACTCCATTACGTTTAGCACCCGTTTCACGAACTTGTAGGTCCAAAAAACAATGGAAGGAAAAGAAATGAAAGAAGAAATGTCGATTGCTTGTTTACGTGTGTATTTTTATGCGATTATTAGTGTAGTCCTCCTAAGGTGCTGGTATTTTTCCATATAATTTTTGCTCTGCTTTTTATCAAAGATTTTACAGATTTATATAGTATAGTATATACAGTGTTTTTTTTTCTTCCCTCGTTTCTACTCCTTGTTTTTTTTTCATTTGAAGTATATAGATGCAAATCGCGTGATTCTCGTTTAAGTACATTTTTACAATATGTATACAGTACGTTAGATACATTTAGAAATCTCGCTACCGTTATAGTACAATTATACATTAAAGTAGTTTCTTTTAATATTGATTTTAATTGTATAAAAAAATTGCGTTAATTGCATCTGCTGTTGGATATGAGGGATGACGCAGTTAAATATTATTTTCTATTATGTATTTAAATTTGTGGGAAGTCCTCTTTAACGAAAGATATTATACATTCAAATGTTTAAAAATTACACTACTAGAGTGTCGGTAGTTTTTACATAGAAATGCTAGGTAATCTTATTTTGGTATCTTCGAGAGCTATATAGGTTACACGAAAATAAGACGATTAGCCTGCAAAAACTTACAAAAATATAGAAAGTATGAGTTTTCAAAACAATCGTTTTTGATTATCACGTATACACAACAACTCAAATCAAACTATTTGTGATCGTCAGTTATGATTGAATAAAATGTCATTAAGGCAGGAATTTTTTAAAATTTTTTTTCCTTGACGTACAGTTAAAATTTAACATATTTAATTATACTCTTATCGTACACGAAACTCGCGTTTCTTTTTTTTGTTAAGTTTCGTTTAATTTTAATTATTATTTTAGTCTACGTGTTAGCTAGTTTTGATTCTAATGCATTAGAAAAAGTGATAATAAATAAAATTCATTTCTCTCTATTCTTAACTTCGAAACATGAAGAACTCGCGCGGTTGGCAACAAAGGGTGTCCGGTCGAAATTCTAAAGCACACATGTTCATTCGCAACAATCGTCCCTAAATGGTTTGTTTTCTTTATTTTGATTTTTCACGCGGAACCCTCACCGTAAAATGCACACCACTAACACAAAAGCCATCGCTGCGAAATTTCACGCAGAAACGTCAAGATGTGACGCAGAAAAACAGAGGGATCGAAAAGGTCGAAACTCGACCGCGAGTTAATTGAATACGTAACAATGATTTTAAAAGCACTGGACGACTTGCTAGAAAAAGCGAAACATTGCATAGTAAGCTTCGGAAATTAACCTTTAGACTGCCGGAAAGTCAATATATTGACGCACCCTCTGACATGAACTTTGTATATAGTTGATACATGATACGAGACACTAATTTGGCCACTTTTAAAGGGCGGTTTGAAGGTTCAAATCCCGGCAGTCTAAAGGTTAAGGTCCGAAACAATGAATCGCAGAGGCTAATGGAAAAGATATGCTTCTAAATACATGAGAATTATTAAATACGCGATTGAAGGATATGGAATTCTCGAATTTTCTACAAAATAATAATATTTTGGACGTTTCAAACGCGCCGTTAAATATATTCACAATTTTCTCAGTATTAAAACTAAAAGAATAAGTTTATTATTGTTCATTTACATTCAACATTATTATCAACAAAAGTAACAAACTTCTCCAACCCTCACCTCGAATTTACCGAAGGAAACTTTAAAAATGTTCTCCAACGCTCACACGTACACACACGCATACCACTTGAAAAAATGCAAAAAGAACAGAAGAAACTCGAGCACTCCACATCCTCAATTCCCATGAAGCCTTCGGCCCTCTACGCCTTGTGTGTGTATGTATCCGCGCGCCGATACGCGCTGGTAAATGGAATAAATAACGGCAAGCACACGGACGCGCGGGCGCGGCTCCGATGAATAACTCGCAGGGACTGCGAAATATTCACCCTGCGGCAGTTGTGTTTATATATATATATATATATATATATATATCTACGCTCTTGACTTATACACACCGGACGAGAGTTCGTCGTTATACTTTTCGTGGCTTTTTGACTTGCAAAAGCTCTCTCTCTCTCTCTCTCCCTGCGGCCAAGTCCCGAAGGAGCAGTCCGTATACACGTTTCGGCCGCGCGTTTGCATACTGATTCCCCGGCCAGCGCGATTATTCGATTCTCGTAGTGTTTATCTTGCCGGGGTTCCTTTTAACGTCGTTACTGAAGTCGTTTTCGTAAGCGGAAAAATTGAGGCAATTTGTGAGAATGTATTTTATTCTGTATTTTTTTGATTGGCAAATTTTTAAGGCTTGAATGCCTTATTGTAGAGGGTGATAATTTTGATATTACAGGATGGGAGGTTCGCTGGTGAACATTTTTATATATCTATTCAAATGATAGAAATATGTTTTGTAGTAAAGTAAATTATCAATATTTATCAATCTAAAATTAAACTATATTCATAATTTCTAAATATATTGATTATTCTGATGAGTGAGATTAAACGTAATTATTCAAATAACTTAAAAGGCAAAGTAAAAATATGTTTAGATTTAAATAAATTTTCAACGTGAAATAAAATATTTAAATAGAGAAAATTAAAGAAACCGAGTTGCCACAAGTTTACTTAATAAAAAAAAAGTTCAAATTGAAAATTGATACTATGTATAAGCCAATATTTTTTTAACGTCATGACTTATTCCAGGAAAGTTGAAGCAAGAATTGTTAGATATCAGTTCCTTAATGTCAAAGAAAAGACAGAGTGTGAGGAATAGAGTCAAAAAGAGCAATATTCGATTCTGAGAAAAGTTGATAATCCATTCAGTCCACAAAAATCTTTTTAAAAGTTCCAAAGTCCAATGCTTACGCGAAGATTGAGAGCTTTCGTAGGAACTAAATGGAAATGTTGATTTAGATTTAAAAATCTCACAAGTGAATGTCCAAATGAATTCAAGGAGAAATAATTTTAAAACATCTTCGCGAATAACTTGTTATAAATATATTGTTTGACACAAACAAAATAAGAGAGACTGAAGAATTGGAAATTGTAAACGCCTGCATTTCAATAAAAATCAATTTAGTTATTAAAAATTAACGAAGACGAAAGAGAAAGAGAGAGAAAGTACGAGCAACGCCTCTAGATGAAATCAAAGCGAAGAGAGAGAGAGAGAGAGAGAGAGAGAGCGAGAGAGAGAGAGAGAGAGAGGGAGCGAGAGAGAGAGAGAGAGAGAGAGAGAAAGGGGTAGAAGGGACTTTAGCACTATTTAACCTCCCGCGATATATTCCCGCATAATCTCGTTGATTTATACTTCTTTCATTTCGTGCGCGGTAAAATATTTCACCTTTTTCCGTGCGCTGTCCTGCACTGCAACGCCGGCGGCGGCGGTTCTCTCACTCTCTCTCTCACTCTTTCTCTCTTTCTCTGTGTATCGAATTAATAAATTATTCAGCAAACGCTTTGGCGAGCTTGGTATTGAATTACTTCTTAGCGTGCTGAATTTATAAAAGCCGCGGCGTTCGCATATTAATACAGAGCCGAAGAGAGAGAGAGAAAGAAAGGTTTTGTGTTTCCTGATGTGTAAATAAATCACCGGCCACCGGAATGAATAAGACATTTTTAATTTTGATTGCAGCACCGTAGCCGGGATATAAAGGTGCGCTGTTTACGGATTGACGGAGAGGAGGGGAGAGGGGATTTTAAAAATAGAACGTAATTTTCACTGAGCTGAATGCTGGCATTTTGCATGAGATATTCAAATGATCGGGGTTTAATATTTCGGTGGCGTTGGATTGGGTATACCGAACTTTTGTCTCGAATAAGTTTAATTTGCAAAGTCACAAGGCAGCTTTGTAAGTCGCGGCGGACGAAATAAAGCTTTTGGTAATAAATGAAGTTTGACTTCGAAAACTTTGGAATTCATCATTGTCTTAGCGAACAATACTCCCAGCGGTTATGCTTGACAAAGTTATTTGGAGAAGAAGAATTTTTACAGCAATAAACAAACAATTTTAACTTTAATTCGAACAATCTTACGAGTCTTTTTTATGATTTTTACGTATTATAAACTGACCAATATATAGTTATTTTATTACTCTGAATAATCTTTCAATAATATAATGTTCATGGCTTTTTGAAGAATAATCAGAGCGTGAATTTCACGCCATATACCGAAATTCCAGTGAAATTCATCGTTAAACAAACGTCTCCATTAATGAATTACTTCGAAATTATTATCAAAACCCAAGCTAAAAACAAAAAATCTCCCAGAGTGCACTTAAATTTACACCCTCCAATCTTTCCAACTCTTGCGGAACGTATAGCAGAGAAAAAGGAACCTCCGTTACCGCGTCCATCAGCCGCAACCGTGAGATTTATCTTAGTCAACGGGTATATCTTGATTGAATTTCCCGTGGACTTCGCGGCTTCGCGTGCCCTGACAAGCACTAATGAGCGTATAAATTAATCAAGTCATCGCTCGGTCCTCACACACCCACACACATAGAACCGACGATGTGGCCATAAATATCAAATCGGCTACGAATTCGCGAAACCCTGACCGTTAAATTCCGCGTTGCGTTGCGTTTCAAGTGCTTTTGCTCTCTCTCTCTCTCTCTCTCTCTCTCTCTCTCTCTCTCTCTCTCTCTCGTCCCGCTCTTAATTGGCTGGCCGCGTTCACGGTTCATTTGCCACCGGTGCACTCCCCTCCCTACCTATCCGGTTACGTCATTGCCTCCCACTACAAAGTTCGGAGTATAAATCAGAGCAAGGCGTAACCGGCGACGCCGCTCCATTTCTTTTGCGTTCTCTCTTTCTCACGTTCGCTCGGTTTCCGATTTGGCTAATTCTTTAGGCGCCGCCGCAGCTTTATCTCACGCGGGAGTTCGTGCAAGTCGGGAAAGTAGACATGAAGAAAGCAACTACTATAGTCGCACGATATATAATCGACGTGGAAAATGTTGTTTTCAATAACAATAACGAGCCGATTCAGTCTTGGGTGACTTTATTGCTGTTACGGCTTGTTCAATGTTATTGCTGTGTGGCCTTTAATGTTTCGTAAACGTTACGTTAATACCCGAAAAAAATATAAAACTTAAATGAATATAGTTCAAATCGAACCACACAATAATCAAATGTTTAACAATAACCGCGCAGTTCGCTCGATATGTAATCTTATATATATGTACTCAAAATCGTTATGATATTCGAAGGTACGCGCGGGTGTGCACTTTTGTGCGCAGCGATGCAACTGTGTTTGTGTTTGTACGAATGTGTGTATACGTTTGCGCTAGATTCGCGGAACAAATAAAGAGCCGACCCACCCTCCGATTCATGAGTTATTGATTTATTTCTCTCTCCCTCCTCTATCTCTATCTATCTCGTTTCATCTATCTATACCGCGGGCTTCGACGCTAATAATCCATCGAGCAAGAGTCATTGTCTTATCAGTGAATTCCATATTGGCTGGCTCTCTCTCTCTCGCTCTCTCGTACCAAAACGAGCCGATGTATATATATATATATATATATACTTGGGGCGTGCGCGCTAGTACCAACCCTTCCATTTCACGTACCACTCCTCCCCTTCTCTCTCTCTCTCTGTCTCTTTCTCTCTCTCTCTCTCTCTCTCTCTCTTTCTCTCTCTCTCTCTCTCTCTCTCTCTCTCTCTTTCTCTCTCTCTCTCT